>VZRR01005874.1:328796-386097 GCA_013398015.1 Oreocharis arfaki | reverse complement strand
GGCGCTGGGCCCGCCTCCTCCGCCTCCTCCGCTTCCTCCGCCTCCTCCGCTTCCTCCGCCTCCTCCGCTTCCTCCCCCTCCTCCTCGTCCCGGCACCGGGCTGCCCACGGCCACCCGTTCTGTGGTGCCAGGGCCACAGGCGCCCCGCAGCCTTCCTTCTCCCCCGGCCCGTGGAGCGGTAGGGCCATGCCCGGAGGGAGCACTCGGGCTCGGTCTGAAAAGAGGACTGAGGAGAGGAGAAGGGGGCACAGACTCGGTTGAATTAGTTTATTTCTATTTTTATATAGTATTTGAATTATCAACGTAATTCTACACATCACTTTTAGAGCATTGGTTGCAGCCTTACAGTACTTAAAGGGGGCTTATGATGAGGAGGGAGAGTGACTTCTTACCCAGGCAAATAGTGACAGGACAACGGGGAATACTTTTTAAGTAAGAGAGGATATATTTAGATTAGATATTCGGAAGAAATTCTTTACTCAAAGGGTGGTGAGTTAGTGGAACAGGTTGCCCAGAGAAGCTGCGGATGCCCCTTCCCTGGAAGTGTCTAAGGCCAGGCTGGATGGGGCTCTGAGCAACCTCGTCTGGTGGAAGGTGTCCCTGCCCATGGCAGGGGGGTTGGAACAAAACGGTCTTTAAGGTCCCTTCCAACCCAAACCATTCTGTGATTCCTCTGATTGTAAGGCAACTTAATGCTTTCTGCTTGAAATTACTTTATGTATCTAGTGACTGTGAGGGAGAAATGGCTTCACTGGCCCCAAGCGTGGGTTATGGAGGGGAATGACCCCTGGGCTGAGAGGACGCCCCCAAATGGCAGAGGGTGAGGAGGCTGTCATGGCTACGCCTGGATGCTGGTCCATCATCAGTATGAGATTTAGTCCACAGGGTGTACAATTAAAGTCTCTAACTGAAGAAACCTTTGTACAGTAAGGCCACCACTGCAGTTTATTTTCCATGTAGAGATCAGACTACCCCCCCCCCTTCTAATTTAAGAATTAAAGAGAATTGAAATATAAGCTATCCAATGAAGTTAAAATGAACTTAAGTTACTGCTCATTTCATAGCTTGTGACTGTTTCGCCTCAAAGTCTGGCTGGTCCAAGGTGAATGGATCAGTTTCTGACAACTCCAGGCTGTTTAGATGAGCACCTTAGCATCCCATTATCAGATTTTCTGGCAATAGTAAAAGAGGAAAATTTTAAAGAACCCATAGAATTCGGTGTCCCACAAACTGCTTTTCCTTTTTCCAATCCGATATCCCAGTGACCTCTTTCTCTAATGACAAGCTACCATGCTAATAATGACTCCATGGTTTTATATAGCCTGGAGAATCTGTAGGAACCCTTTAATTACAATATCCAGTTCATAAATGGTCCACAAAACAAATCAAAAAACAAGAAAACCAAGGCAAGACAGGAGAACACTCCAGTAAGTTGAAAGAGTTCTCTCTCTCTCTCCACCAGTATAGAGTGATTAAAGTTTATTACTTCTTTGTCGAGCAAAGCTGTAAAAAATAACAGTACATTTAGTTGTATTTTAATTTGAAATCTTTTATTGCTGTAATTGTGAATTCAAGAAAGTGAAAAGTCGCAACTGTAACCTGATTACACAAAAATATTTTCATACCAGGATAGAAATTATGCTGGTATGTAAGTGAGGTTACATTTCAGTTAAATAGCTGGGCTTTCCCTCCACATTCCAAGGTTAACTTCTGCTAATTTTCTATCTTGGGTCTTAAAATTCACGGCGAGCCCACGAGGTGGCAGCAGATCCCAAAGGAAAGTTAGCCTGACGGCCGAGTTTATGAGCTGGATTAGTTTCTCTGAAAATACCAGGGGCCTGAACAGTTTAGATGCGTTTTTTCTCCAATAGTGCTAAATGGTTTAATTTGGCTTGATTTTGGATGGGGGTGAACTGCTGTGCATCCCTCTTGCCCTGAGTGCCACTTACGTGCTAAGGCATTAGCAACAGTAATTTGTCCTCAAGCAAACAGGCAGGGAAAAGATGCAGGGTCTTACAATTCAAAGGTCGTTCGTCGTCACTCTAAATCACCTCTTCAGTTCCAGGTTAAATAATCGAGACCACTGAAAGTATTTCCTTCACTTTAGAGCAGCCAACTGAACTTTGAAATAATTTAAGCTTCTAAAATTTGGCTTTCTGTAAGGGTGGTATGAAGTTTAAACTAATTGTTCTAGAAAGCAAAGACTTGTCCTTGGGAGTTTGGATGTTGAATCTGCAGGCTACCGTTTTCCAGTTAAGCCACGTTCATTGGCCTTTTAAAAGCAGCATCCATTTGAAATTGATTCCTACCCAATATTTAAGAATGAGAAGTGGAATTCTGGGACTTGAAATAATTAAATGCCTCAGTGTAGAGCAGCTTGCTACAAATATGCTGACAGCTTAATTTAGAAGTCTGGTAATAAGACAGAAACTATTCTTCAAGTGCTACATTGTTTTATGCTTCTCCTGTCAACTGCTAAAGGGAAAGGAATACTTTATTCCATATTCTGTATTTCCTGTTGCCTAGAATATCATAAAGTCTACTCATTCAGCTACACATTTTGTATCATCTTGAATAATTAGTTCATTATATTTTGTGCTGAGTAGCGTTTGATCTTGCTTTCTTATCCTAAAAATTGCTGAATGTTACTCCATAGTCTATGATTAAAGTCTTCCTCAGCAATAGATGAAGATTCTGATGTAGTCATGGTCTGAGTTACTGGTCCAAAAACACATTCTACTGAAAGAGATCTGACATGATCAGGATCCCCTCAGAAAGTAAAATGATGCCACTTTTTTCTTAAATCCAGATTGTCAATGTGTCAAATCTCTGTGTGTTTCGGCAGAGTGCTTTGTGGACTGAAAGTAGTGTCCTATATTTGAATGTTACATATTGTATCTCATTCAAGATGTGCAGTGTTTGCTTTGCTGTAGTTTTCAGGATATCTGCACCTTGCAATTGGAAAGGTGCTTATGGCACTTGTGAACTTACTGTAATTAGCATTAATTTGCCTAATCTGTGTATCAGCCGCTAGATATCTGCATGATAAGCCAGTGCCAGATTCCTAGCTCATGCTGAAGCTTTTTCCTGTGCTGGGGCTTGTTCGATTCCGTCTCTGGGTTGGAACCAGGCAGGGCTTTACAGCTGCCTCAGGTATGTCTCCGGGCAAACTGATGGGAACTGTGGGACCAGTCCTGGGGCTGTCCCTTACAAGCTGCTAGCTAATAAGTGAGGCTGTTGCCTGTTTCTTCAGGCTAAGGATGGATTTCCACAACAAAGCCTCTTTCAAAGAGATTTTTTTCTTAAACGGGCAAACCTTCTTGTTCCGTCAAAGCTTAACGACTTTATATTTTCTCTGTTAGATCTCAGCCAGCATTTTCCATCTGACTTTCCAAATAATTAATAATGAATCAGAAACATTATTTTCTAACTGCTACATCTTCTTCTTTTTTTTTAAACCCAGAAAATTAGATTTATATTAAAAGGTAGAATGTTAGTACAAAAGCTGGGTTTGGTGGCTGCTGTTACACACATCAGAAGCAGTGTGCATTTATGATGATAAAGAATGCTGTATATAAAGCAACACAGATGTGAAACTAAAGCCAATTAAAGATGTCCGTTAATGCCAAATACAATGTCTGCAATTAATTTTGAGCAAGTTGAACATGTGGTGCGTATTAGAATTCATAAAATCTTGCCATAGGCAAATAAATAATGTTGCATACATCAGGTCTGGAAGGATAGCCAACTGAAAGTGATTAAATAATTGAAGAATATATAATTAATTAAAATTTGCTGTGAAGGTAATAAAGAAGTAAATAAGATTCTGTCATCATCAGTGAGCATAACTTAAGGAACTGTTCTATTGTTTTAGAAAGGAATTTGAAATGGATCTCATGTTTGCTCAGAGACAGTTTTGATGTTCATAAAGGACCCATAAGAAATCTTGCTCTGCTTCACATTGCATAACTTTTCTCAGCAGAGCAAACCACCTGAAACTAAAGTCACCTGTCAGTCTAAATTTTAAGCTCCTGAAATTAGTTACAGGGTTAGAGCCATGTCTGCTTCTCTTCAAATGAGACTGCTGAGTGAAGTAAAATACACTTCTTCGTAACAGAGTTTATGAAATTGATAGCTTAAAGCCAGGTTGTGGACTGATGGGTGCATCAAGACCATTCATTCTCTTTGACAGAGAACTTCATCAGTGAAGTGTAATTACTATGTCCTTCCATGTCAAAGAAGGTGATGCTAAAAATAATGGCCAAAGAAGTCACCAAGATACATGTCTGCTATTTGGCCAGATGTTTTTTGCTCTCTACACTGCTTTGTAACTCTCTGTAGTCTCTGTGATATGTACTCTTTATAATGGAGATATATATGAATGGATCTGTATCAATTTGCTGCCTTCAAGACCACTGCACAAGGGCCAGGGTTGCTAGAAAGTGTCTGGAGTACCTTCATGTAAAAGACCCTCTAATTGGACAGATAATTTCAAAATGATTTCTAGAATAACATTAAGGGATTGATAGAAGAAAACAAAAGTTGATTTTCAGTTTGAGAAGCTGGAAATGAGGGAAATTACACTGGCAGATCCTGAAATTTGGGAATGTGGGAAAAGAGTGCTTCAAATCCTGTTCAGTCCAGTCAAATCCTTCAACCATCCTAATGATCTAAACCTGAATCTAAACTCAAGTCTGGCACACCTGTGCCATAGCAGAGGTGGGCTGTGCTTATGCCAGTTGAAATCCTATCTTCTTGCTGGCCTTGTCTCACCATCCAAGAGGACAAATAACAGCATTTAGCTAGTGATGACACATTCATGTGTCATCTGTGTCTTTGGATACAGATAAAATTGATATTCATTTTGCTTTTTAACTCAGGCTCCTGTAGCAGCAGTACATCTGCCAACATTTCATAAGCAAGGGCTGGAGATAGAAAATGATGTGTTGAAGAACACTGAGAATGCCATATGGAAATTCTTCTGTGGATTATCCCACTGAATCATCTAGTTGTGTATAGGATTAGTTACTTCTCCATATGGTGTTTAAGGACCAAATTGCTGCTGGAATGTTTTCCAGAAGTTATTTTTGTGTTTTTCTGTACTACGGAATTGTGTTAAAAAATACATCATAACCTGCACCTACAGTGAGATATTTTAAAGCATCCAAAGAGCTTTATTCATTTTCTTCCAAGTTTTAGCACCTATAATTCTCTCTCAATTAGTAATCTTTGAAGGATTGTATATAATTCATTCACTGCTATACATTTATTTCTGTATGAATACAGTCTGCAAGCTTTTCAAAAAGGAATGTGGGTGGTATGAAATCATTTATGCTGCTAATTGACAATTGTGCAGTTGCTTCTACTTTCAAACAGAAAAAGAAATCAATGTAGACTGGCAGGTTAAATTAAAAAGGAAGGGGAAGGCATAAAATTCCATTTTTTGAAACCAGTTTGTGTCACACTATTTAAATCAGCCTTAGTTAAACTTGCTAAAACTAATCAGCTTAGCTACAATGAAATTGTTTTATTCTTGCTATTCCATAAATTAGCTAGCAAGTTCTGTCAAGATGACGTTATAATTACGTGAATTACAGATCAGTGCCTATTCCCATTTGTACCTATGCTTGAGTGACATGAGTGAATTAGGGTAGAACTTTGCTAGTACACGTTAATCCCCAATACTTCTCAAAATGCCTTAATAAAAATGTTGAAAGATGCCTTATTTTTCCCAACTTCTGTAGCTGTTTGTAATAAAAAATATATAGAGATATGCATAATTTACATATTAAGTTTGAGAGCAAAGGAAGTTATTTAGAGAACTCTGATGTCTTTGCTGGGAAAGGAGAAGCAACACGTGTCTGAGAAGAATGGAGAGGGAGTCATCCACTGGGACAAGGCAGTGAGGTAGTGAGAGCAAGAGCTGTATAAAGAAGCATAAAATTGAAATTGACTGCTTGGAAGCACTGCATACACTTCATGCTTCAGCTTCCTGACTTCCTTCACCAGAGGCTTCTTCCTACATCCTTAGCTGTGCTGGTGAATTGCCATCCTCTGAAGCTCAGCTCCTCCAGTGGAACAGAGGCAGATGTGGGTATCGACATCCCAGACAAAAGCTGTGAGCTCCTCACCCTTCTGTGTGCCCACGCTCTTCTCATGGAAAGCATGAGAATAAGCAGCCTCTCAAAAATATAATCAAGTCCATCATATAGCACCTTAAAAGGACAAAATAAAAAAGTAGCTTGGCTTGAAAGTGTTCTTACTAGTGCCAGAAAGGAAAATCAAGTAATAATGTACTGATGTCACAAATTTAATAAGTGATGTCCTTTATGCATACCTGTGTATCCTACATGCACTATTTGTTATGTTTTTATTCAGTAGGTAGCACATATGGAAGACACATTAATGGAATGAAAGCTGGGTGAGGGGGAATGTTATTAAGTATGCTTTATCAAGCTGTACTTACATCTTGTACATTCAGAAGTGCCAGAGGATTTTCAAAAACAAAACCAAAATTTTATCTTTAAAAAAACTTTGAGGGTGCAAAAGCCTTCTGGTGTGTTTTTTGCTGTTCTGTACCTCCCAGATTTGAAGATATGGGAAAAACAGTGAAATACAATCCTAAGTGTTACTTTAAATTCTTCTGCAATTCCTGAAGAAAAAGCTGCCTTTGAATGAAAGTGTATTTATAGCAGTTAGAAATGGAGTTTCATGACGGAACAGGACAGAATGTGCCAGTGCAGCAGAGGGTGCAGCCTTAATGTAATGACCAAAGTACAATGACCTTAAGTGTAAATGGCAGCCACCTGTTCGCACATAAACAGGCCCTTTTACCCCCTTTCCCCTCTCTTTTCCTATGTTTGTTCCTTCCCTCCCTCGCTCCCTTTCCCCACCTTTGGTTCCTCCCCTAAATGTACTGTGGCAAGTCCAGCACCTGGACGCCAGACACAGAGTGCCTCTCCAGCAGCAGGATTATCAGCTGGGACTCACAGCTGGACAGCAATGCTTGTGGCCTTCCCAGGGCAGCTTTGGGACAGGGCCTTCATTCCTCTTACTGGGCTACACGGATTCCCCATCCTGCCCCTGTGCTTCTTTGTATTTGTGGGGATGAACTGTTCCTCACATCAGCCAACATTGAACTAAATAATATGATCCACTCTTTGATTTCTTGGTGTGTTATCTGCAGGCCCAAGAAAACCCAGACACATAAGCAGGTAGTTGTCTCTGGATCACCAACCTTGTGGTAACTAGGCTGAGGTCCTGTTCTTTGTAAAGGACAGGGGGATTTTACAGTTATGCTAGAAAACCCCAATGGAGAAAAAAATAAATTATCATACCTATTAAAAGCTGTTCAGAATATAACTTGAAGGAGATTCACAACGATGGAAGTAAAACAGATTTAAGAAGACCCCCAATGAACAGAAACAACCCAACACCTGAAAGCAGACCACATGTCTAGAGCTAGTACACTTGCAGAGATTTTGCATTCCTTGCTCTTCCTGTTGCATTCCCCGAATTTTTATTTGAGGAGCATATTATCAGTCATGTATCCCTGTGAAACATCCGCAGCTTGTGAATATCTTACATAAGAGCAAAACTCTACATATTAAAGAACAGCGTGAGATTTTGAAGGTACCGTTTCTGCAAAAGACTCTATCTTGCTCCTAAAAAGATGCAAAAGCAGCAAAAAAAATCAAACTCATTCTTTCCAGGAGGCACCAAGGGCATGCTTCCAGAAGTGCAGGTAAGGGAACAGAGCTTTCAGGCACATGGATTTTCTGGCTGGTAAAGTTAATGTTTGTAATTTTTATCCTGTTTATCGTTGTGACGAAGCTATTTTTGTATCAGTAGTGCAATTCTAGTATTGCTAGTTAGTCACTAAAACACTGACTCATTGGCAAGTCACACATAGTTCTACTTACAGATTTAGAAAAACTCTAATTTTTCTTTTTCTTTTTGACTCACAATTACTGAATGTTCTTGTTACTACCCATAGAATAAGAGCAAATGCTCACGTATCAATGTGGTCATGTGCATTGAAGCCATCAGCCAAAATCGAGTTTTCCAGAAGTTTTGCCATGTACCATTTTGTGCGAAGTCTAGGATTGTTTCCAACATCTGATCAATTCTTTGTCCAGGAATGTGTAAATGCAAGGCCTAAAATTTAGGTAAGAGTATTTCAAAATGAAAGTTTAATTCATACAGATTTGAAGTTAGCATTGTCATATTCACTTGATCAGTATTATCTATTTAATATCAAATGAGGAACATAGAAAGGCTGAAGTGCTTCAGCAAAGCAGAAATGCTCTCACAGGAAGTGGCAGGTTATTTCATCTGTGTTAATTAAACCTTGACATTATTACAGAATGGCGCTTGGGTTGAAAAGGACCTTAAGGATTATCTAGCTCCAACTCCCGAATTACTAGAAGTAATTAATTCCAAATTGTTGAAAGTAATTAATTCCAAACTTCTGGAAGGTGATAACTGGCTGACTGTATCACTTATTGAGAAAAAGTGAGACAAGTAGAATATTGCCTTCATATCAGTTCAAGGTGGGTCGCTCATCACAGGAATTAGGAAAAACAGCTGAAGCAATGTCAGGACTTGGTGTTATTTTGACAGGTTGTGAAGGATTGGGAATGTACTGAAAGATTGGGACTGTGGGCAGTGATTCTTTTGAAGAGGAACAAAGGAAAGAAATAAGAATTTTTATACCAATCATTTAATTTTGATTGTTTGGGGGAAAAAGATCCACCCAGAATGAGTCATCCAACATTATTTTTGAGTACCACCATGACAGCAAGCAAGAGTCAACAAGCATTTTGTCACAGACAAATTGTGGCAAACATAGCATATTTTCCTTCACAAGAGGCAAGAAATATTCGTGTTGGACATAAAAAACCTTTCTAAAGATACTTCTAGTGAAGTATTGAAATGTATTGCCTAGGGAAGTTATAGAATATCCACCAGAAAGTGTCTGGCAAATCTTTCAGAAATAGTCTAGGCAAATGTTTACCAAGCACATGGATAAGGCTTATCTCCCTTGCGAGGAGTGTGAAAGCTTTGATGATTTCCAGAATCTTTTTCAGGCCTTTTTTTTCCTCCTGAATCTCCACACAGTCCTACAGGCTGTATATAAGGCCTTCACAAACAGGGCAGAGACTGCTGTGAGAGGCTTTTTTGGGCATCTGAAGTGCTCATGGACAAACCTGAAGCACCCTTCTTCTGGCTGGACCTTTGCTAGCGACTACCTGTAAGTGTGTGCTGGAAGAGAAACCTAACAAATGGAGCTGCTGAGATTTTTCAGCCTTTCTGGTGATTAAAAGCCAAAAGTTTAATTTTCAAGCCCAGAATGAGACCTAATCATCACAAAAGACAGCACAAACAAAACTGTTTCATCCCTAGGAAATGGTCTTCATTTGAGAACATTTTCTAAACGTCAAGACTCATCTCCCATGTTCAAAACCTCCTAGTTTTCATCTCTTTCTAGCACAAAGTTCGAAACTCCTTGTTGCCTATCCAATTTTCTGTGTGACAATTTCTTGTACTTTAAGACAGAGTAGAAACAAACTGGGATTACATATCACAGGCATTAGGGCCTTAAATGCTTCCAAGGAGATAGAAGATGAGGTTTTTTTTACTTCGCTTGCCATATAGTTGCAGGAGAAATTCTGTTTGCTTTTGCCTAGGGCAGGCACTCCATATGCTGCAGTGCTGTATCCACAACCACTGCAGCAACCTCCTGACACCACCACTCTCTGCTCCATCAGGGTTTTTTCAAGAAAAGCTAATGAAAACAGTCTGTTCTAGTAATCAGACCCAGAGGAATTAGATATACTGTGAAAGAAGAGAGAAATAACAGTGTAGAATTAATTCCAAGAAAATTAGTTATATATCCCTTCCTTTCTCTGTTACTACTGCAGATGCTGGAGCATATGACTGATGACAGTAAATCTTGGCAAAATCTGTGCTTTGAGTAAAGTTTAGTTACAGAACTATTTTCTTCAGAAGAGCATATAACAGACATCTGAGAAAGCATAGTGCAGAAAATACGCAGCTAAATAGAATTACCGTGACCCCAAAAACCATAACATAATTAGCTTTCCACACTTATGCAGTAGTTTATGTGTTTTAATGTAGGACATTACAAAGTTATATAATATTCTATTTACAGTTTATGTTAATTATTTTTAACAACTATTAAATTGTTTAAATTAAATTATTAAAATACTTTTTTAATAATTTAAATTATTCTTGAAATGATTGCTCCATGATTTTATTACATAATCTTAAATCTCAAGAGGGAAAAATCAGGAAGGTTTTGAAAAGATTTATGAATAAAGGCAGTCTAGATTAAGAATCTTTTCTAGTGATGTTTATTATTAATTGAGAAGTTATCCTGGCTAGGTTTCTGCATCATGGTTTTTACAATCATCTCAGCCATCAGCACTTGTAATTAAAAGGCCTACATTCTTTTGGGAAGTACAATGCAACAGAACAGACATCAAGGATTTCATCACAGTCTTTTTATCCTGTTTAGCCTCTTCTATGTACAAGTGAATGAATCATGAGCTACATCTTACCAATTGTGAGGTATTAGAGTTAATGTAGCAGGACTTCTGATGCTGTGGTATTCCTGAAACGAAATACCATATAGTGTTTTGTACACAACATGAGTCGTCCAATAAATGCTACATATTTCTTACAGCAGATTTATTAGCCTTCGAGAAGAACAGGTTATTTTTAATTCAGAATTTGTCATGAAAGGGATTATTTTTCAAACAAAGAACATTCCTTACTGAGGTCAGCAATGCAGTGGCACAATTAATGAAAATATTTTTATTTTTTAATGCCTATGTGGTATTGTTGGTTTACTTTTTATTCCAAATATTTTAATATGTGGATATACAAGACCACTTGCAACAAAAAGTAAAAAAATTTAAACAGCTATAAATTATCAACTGCATGTAGTTAAACAGTGACTCATTTTTGTGGTAGCAAGGGTGAATTTCTACTGCAATTTCTTGATGTCATGTCTGATGCAATGAACCCCAAAAGAAAAAGGAAATTCTCATTAACTTGTGTTACTACGCTTGCATTTGGAAATAATTTGATATGGCAGGAGTGGATTGTTAAATCTATCAGTAGAGCTACTAATTAACTCTCAGTGTTTGTTTTAAGAAAAAAAAATCAAAGCACATTCCTTGTTCTTTGTCAAATGATCCTTTTTGTGCCAATGACTATGAACTCACTGATCAGTAGGAGTTGTATTCTATGAAATCAATTACTTCTGGGTCTTATCATAAAGAGCACTTTTCTGTTTCACCAACTCTCTTGATTTAACCCCAGCCAGCAGCCAAGCTCCGCACAGCCGCTCGCTCACTCCTCCACCAGCAGCACTGGGGAGAGACTTGGAAGGGTTAAAGCTGGAAAACTTTAGGGTTGAGATGAAGACAGTTTAATAGGAAAAGCAAAAGCCTCAAGTACAAAAGCAAAGCGAAACAAGGAATTAATTCACTGCTTCTCATGGGCAGGCAGGTGTTCAGCCATCCCCAGGAAAGCAGGTACCCATTACACATAATAAGTTGAGAAGACAAACACCACCACTCCAAATGTACCCCCTTCCTCCTTCTTCCCTCCACTTTATACCCAGAGCATGACATCATGTGGTCTGGAATATCCCTTTGGTCAGTTTGGGTTGCCTGTCCTGGCTGTGTCTCCTCCCAACCTCCCCAGCAACCCCATGTTCCTTGCCAGCGTGGCAGTATGGAAACCAGAAAAGGCCTTGGTTCTGTGCAAGCTCTGCTCAGCAATAACAAAAACATCTCTAAATTATCAACCCTGTGCTCAGCACAAATCCAAAACAGCCCCATACCAGCCACTGTGAATAAAGTTAACTCTACCTCAGCCAAAACCAGCACAACAACTTATTAAGTAAAATCGGGTTTGATTAGGATTTAAGTAAATGAATAAACTCCGTAAATAATTTTAGACAGATTTGTTATGGGCACTCTTCTCCAGTCCCACAACACGTAAGTGAACCTGAATGTTTGTTGTTTTAGTTTGAAAAGGGGAAATGAAAAGCCTCTGTATCATATCACATGTTCTTTTCTAACCTCCCCTCAAGCAACAGCAAGCAAAACCAGAGATAACTATATGAAAAGTTACAGGCTTATAAGAAAAAAAGGTTTCAAAGCCCTATAATTCAGATGCTTCAAAAGTTCTTTTCTCTGTCAAAAACTTCAAGTGAATTATAGACCTGAACAAAAATGAAGTACAACATAACTCCCTTTCCACCCTAGAAAGAACCTTAAAAGGACACAACTAAGATTTTCTCATTAAGAGATAAATATCTGGAAAATCAAGCCTTTTAACTTGGAACTGATGATACCAGGATACACTCACGTTGAAGTAGTATGGCACTAAAAATATCAGCTTCTTTAAATTATGGATTTTTTAATCCCTTGTAGAAAAGAATCTCACAGCAACATTCTTCAATTGCCACTGAGCTTTCCAGCTTCTGCATTGTGGCCTCTTCTTAAAAAAGAGAAAAGAAAAAAGAAAGAAAAAAGGTTTAATAATGACATATATTTCTTTTCAGGCCTGGGCACATTTTAACTAGATGTGTGTTAAGGACTTTGGTTGCTATTCTCTACAGTTTTTTAGCATTTATAACAAGATTAAAGGTAGGAGATGTCAGGATCATAAAGTGGTGCAGTGAGTGTTCTGGACAGTAGATCATCTGGCTGCAGAATTGCAATGGGTTTATGTAAACAAATTCACTGCTGTTCAATTCTTAAGAAACAAGGTCTCTCTGATGCCTAAAGCAAAAATGTTTAGTTTTGGGGAAGAATAAAACTCATAAGAAGCATAGTTCCACTCTCAGTTAAAAGATTTATTGGTATCTGGTGTCTTTGATCTTCAGCATGGAAAGTAGAGCTGGCAACCGTTTTTTCTCATTCTCTCTCTTCTAACAGTGCTGATCCTATCCAAAATACTTAATTCAATTGCAGCGGAATAATTAATTGAAGTTGCAGAAAATATTATTTTCACAGGTCTGAACAGGAAGTTCAAAGAGTTGAGTGGTTCCTAAACTGACTCATAAGAACGAAAAAAATGAAACACGGTGTTTGTTTTTGAGAAAAGCAAGCAAAGAACCTCAAAATCCAACTGAAAAACTATTTCATTCTTGTGTGTAAAGCACAGTATCACCCAGACTAGGGCCACCTTCTACCTCCAAGAATTGAGTACAATGCCTCAATCACACAATTATGTTTATCAATCCCCTCTAGTCTGTGGACAATGACACACTACTGAATACTTGAAAATTAAAGATGACTTGAGAAACTGAGATGGCTTCTAATACTGAATTGCAGTTGTACATCACCTGTGGTATAGATGCATGGAATATGGAAGACAGGAGATCTTACAGCACCTTCCAGTACCTGAAGGGACCCTGCAAGAGAGTCCCTCCCTTGAGAGGGCACTTACATGGACTTTTTACAAGGGCATGTAGCAACAGGATAAGGGGGAGATGGCTTCAAAGTGAAAGAGAACAGGTTGAGTTCAGGTGTTGGGAAGAAAATACTTCCTGTGAGGGTGGTGAGGCACTGAAACAGGCTGTCCAGAGAAGTTTGTCCAGGATGCCTGGAAGCGTTCAAGGCCAGGTTGGATGGGGCTCTGGTCTAGTGCAAGGTGTCCCTGCCCATGGCAGGGGTTGGAACAAGGTGATCCTTAAAGTTCCTTCCAACTCAAGCCATTCTATGACTCTAGCTATAGTTGCATTTAAGTGTGAACTGGCATGGTTGTGTTGCTACAGCCACTAAAACCAGCTGAATAACTAACAAATCCAATCTTCCTTGTAGCAGAGTAAAAGGGTATCAAATTATTTAAAGGCAGAATGATCTCTTGTAACAAGATTTGTGAAATTTATAAACTCAGGTGTGAATGCTTCGCAAGTATAATGTAACTTTTGACAAAATGTTTTGATTTGATGCTTTTACATTTTTGCTGTAAGACATGAATAACTGTCAACCTACCTACATCTACTAGCATTTTGCAGTAAAAATAGCAGTGCTGAGCCTCTTCATGAGGTGCAAGAACAATCCAACAATGCCTAAACATGGGGAGAGATTTTTTCCCCCAGTTAAAACAAGAAATCATTGAAATAAGAAGCAGCTTTTAAAAAGAGTTTCGGAATTCTTGGCTGGCAGCTCTTGAAATTGCCCTTTCCTCCCCTCTCAGGATTAAGAAATCTTCTTTTCCAAAAATCAACTAGATTTTGCAATGAGTTTTAGATGCAATATTTGGAAAAGAAATACCTTATTTTAGATGTTCAGCATTAATATACACATATAATTGATGCATTTGAGTTTGATACATTTTGTCACAAGCTTTGACAACCAAAAATGACACAGTTAGCAGTGCTGCAATAGGTCTTATGACAAATAAAAAAAGTGTCAGTAGTGGATTGTATTGTATCACACACAGAAAAAAAAGAAAGCATCTGGTCCATTTCCATACCTGCTTTTACTTCACCTAACTTCGATTTCCTCCAAGCCCATAGAGGTATTGAAGTTTGTAGGAGCTCGAGGATTTATTGCAAAGAAATTAATTGCCTCTGGTTGCAGCTTACAAGTTGCTTATGAAGCAGCCACATAAACCAGAGACAGACATCATTACCTAGCAGTTAGTCTTGTTTGTTCCAGGTACCTGGAAGAATCTACCTACGTGACTGTCAAGCTCCTGACTTTGAAACTAAGGAAACAGAAAAAATGAAGTCAGAGGCAACAAATAAGCATTGCCTGAACACGGCAGTCAAAGAAAATGTAAATTGTGCCATTTTTTTACTATGTACATTGACAGAAAATTCCAGCTATTGCAGCCAGGAGAATAATAGCATTAAAAAAAAAAAAAAAAAAGAAAAATTTAGCCACAACCTGATTTTTTGATCTATCCCAAGTCCTTCTTCTCTATAAACTTTAAAATTTATCTGTAAATAAGACATACAAAACCAAGTGTAGGAGATGCCAAACTTCAAGGTTGTATAGTGCAATAAAGAACTAGACTGAGACTAATAAAAATATTTTACAAGAAATGAATGCTTGTTATCATCTGCACAGAATGGTACTGTGCCTTTGTAGATAAGGCTATTTTTCGGCAAGGAAATAACACATTTAGTTCTACATAGCACAGTCAGTTGTAATAAAACCGGAACTGAAATACCGAGAAACCTCAACAGCATGAAGACAATAAATCATATGGTAACCATGCCAAAATGCTTGCTGTATCCAGACAGATCTGTAATTACACAGCAAACATATGGAAAGTAGTTTCATATTTATTAGTCTGTGTATTAATTACATTAATGAGAATAACAGAAACTAAAACACCTCTACCTTGAAAATAGGGGCTTTTCACTGATCTTTCGATTATGGAGGTGGCCAAACCAAAATGCAACAGCCTGACTTATGGAGAGTGCAGTCCTGCATGTCACTTCTCCACTGGACTCCTGGAACAAGACAGGAGAGGACTTTGCTGTAAACCTAGGGAAAACACCAGTAGTGAGAGCCCTCCTGGCATTACAAGCTTCCCCTTCCCAAGAGTGCTATTGCAGCCATGGTATGACTGTGCATGCACAGAAACATGCTTGAATGGAAACCCTACTCTTTGCAGCCGGGAATGCACAAGCATTACGGTGGGGAGTCTGGAATCATCAGCAATGCTGGAATTTTCCTGACTGCAGCAAGTCTTTGTCCTACCTACAGAGAGGGTCCTCGCATTCCCTCACATTCCACTACTTGGCTCCACTTTCACTGTGTGTTTGTCCCACATGAATTAATATGGTCCTTTCCTGAGCAACTGCAGGGCTAATCAGAGAGTGCAGGGGGAGACTAAAACACGGGCTGTGTCTGCAGATGGAAAGGTTAAAGCTGCCCAGCATTACTTGCTACAAGATAAAGTTATCTGTGGTTTGCTGTGAAAGCAAGGGAAGAAGCCTCGTCACAGACTAGGATGCCAAAGACCTCTGCTATTTCTGGCTCCCATAAGCCATCAGCAAGATGCCCTTCGCAGAATGGAATAACCTGGGATAACTTTTCCCCCACATTCACAGCAGAAATATAATCTACTACATCAGTCTCTTCCAGCTTGTTCTATGTCCTTTCACTATAGATGTCTGATACACAAAAAGAGTCATGGCTTTCCTCCTAGATATGGAGGACGTTCTCCTTCAGTAGCTATCATTTCACTCCTCTTTTCTGTACTGGGGAGCTATTCTTTCTCTGTATCTTGGTGTTCCAGCTGCCCAGACTACAAGAAGCCATGTTTTTGCATGGTTTTGTTGCTGTAATTCCAAGTCCACATGAAAACAAACTGATTCTGGGTTGATTTTCTGTTTGAAAGACAAAAAATTACAGTATAGACAATGCAATACTTGTGCTATCTTCAACATCTCCGTCAAAATAGGATGTGTCAGCAAAATTCTGTCTAGCACCTCCTCGTATGCACAGATGGCATGAGAACTGCAGTGATACAGCTTTGTTTCCTTCTTTCTCACTTTCTTAGCCTTGAATTTTCATCCTTGATTTGTCATATCCATGTCTTTTGAATTTTTATTGCATCAGATTGTGTTTGTGTGTTTGCACAGCCATTTCTTTATTGGACGTTTAAAAATACCTGCCTTACGTTCCTTGCTATGATGCTTTTCTCTCTGTAATTATTTTTAGCTTGTCAGATGACTCCCAAGCCTTCCTTAAGGAAGAGAGATGAGCTCTTTTCTCAGGGTGTGTGTTTCACTTTCTCACCTGTGAATAGACGGCTATTTGTCTATGCAAGTGGAGGTATTTGACCAGGTAAGAAGCCATCCTTCCACACTAAATTGTGCCTAAGCAACACCAAGTGATGGAAAACTATCTCACCTCCTATCTTCTTCTGATCGCCTCTGACTTCAGATAAACCTTCCTTGCTTTTTTTGAAATTTTCCAATGCATTTCTCTGAGAAGGGTCTGACATGAAAATCTTCGCTTGAGAATCAGCTTTGGTTTCTTCCATCAATTTTGCAAAGTCTGAGAAAATCAAGATGAACAACATCCCTTCAGCCTGGCCACCTTTTTCAGGCCCACAATCACATACTCTGCAAGGACTTGTAGCTCCTACTTCCCAAATGTCGGGATTTGTCTAGGGAGACAGTTTGAAAGAGGCTGACAGGGAGTCAGAAAAACCACACAGGTCCGTATTTGAGGGATTGATTCATAGCCTAATCAGTCACTCGTAAGAAAAACATCTGTAATAATTTATAAAGTTTCTGTACTCCAGCTTAGACTCAGTAAACAGGTCACTGGAGAGATGACACCTGCCTGAACTTTGGCCTATATACATCATGTCCAATTGTGCTCAAGACTATAAGGAAAAACAACTGCATGAAAACACCCCCTCCCCCTCCCCTCGTGACCAGACCCCTGCCAGAGGAGTTCTGCCTCAGGAATCAGTCACATGGGAGTCTGGGGAGCTCCTTAAACACCACTGCTGCTTCAGAAGTGTGCCTTTGCCTTGGGCAGACCAGCTAATTTTTCCAATACCACTTTTATCAGGCACATAGCTGCAACTAAAACCCTCAGGAGTGCAAAAAAACCTTCAAATTTCTTCTAGATCTCTCTGCTCCCTGATCAAATAAGAATCTGCAGGAGCCCAGTCCTGCACTGTGTAAGTATTGTCATAACCCAGGACTGTATTAATCTCTAAATGAGAAATTCAAACCAATCCAGATCTATAAATATAAGAATTTCTCATAGGTTTTATATTTATCCCAGGGTGTAGCTGCCTTAGTAATCATGTCTAACAGATGGACACTGAAGGAAGCACATGTTGGTATATACTGAAGCTAACGAGCTTCAAAGTGACGTCACTGGTCTTTTGATTTGATTCTATTTTTACCTCTATCTTTTCGGTTTTCCTAAGGGCTCTTGTAAACACAGTATTCTCTAAAACATAGATTTTAAGAATTCCAACCAGAACAGCTTTCCATCTTTTTACAGTTAAAGTAGGAATAACATGGTAGTGATCCTTTCACCCCAGATTACAGTGAATGATCTCTAGTCTCGTTACCCTCCTTCCTCTTCCACCTAAGCAATTTCATTAAAGGAATTCTATCTAGCTTGAGTTCAGATGTTTCCCAGGATGGTATCATAAACCAATACAGAGGTCTACTTCTGTAAGTCACTCCATGAAATCTTGCAATCACAACTTATTTTGAACAGAAAATTACATAAAAGAAACAGCACATTACAGGTTGCTGCATTTTACTGCACACTTTAGAACTGCTTTATGTGTAAAAATCCAGGAGAGGTTTTGAACATGAAGGATACAGGAGTGACAGTCCATATCAATAAAGACGTTTTACTCTGAAAACTTCAAGCACACAACAGAGAGGTTTCACCCTGTAAATCTGGAGAAGTAAGAGGCCAAAGCAAAAGGAAAACCACCACGTGTGAGGTATTCTGTGTGAAGAGGTGCACAAGTGAGGGAGCTCATGTCAAGAATGGTCGGTGAGAACTCTTCTCCCCTAGTCCACAATAATGGTAGGACTTCAACGAGGGGGAGACCCACTGCTGGGTAAAATTTCTCAGTAAAGTCTCCAAGAGCCAGGCTGTACAAAAGGTAAGAAAAGCTTGAGAAATCACAGAGAAAAAGAACTTTTTCAAATGAACTAAACCAAACCAACTGCCTCCAGCTTTCCAAGTGGCTTTCTGACATGGAGCAGAAAATGGAACTGTTGGGAGACAGGGAGAACTGCCAGTGACTCAGCACACATGATAGCAGGCAGAATTTTCCATTAGCTAAAACAGAGGGCTGAAGTAAGCAAGTGAGCAAGATGAGCGCTGGCATTGTCTTTCTCTATACTACAACACTAAATACACACAAAATGCAACACAGAAATACCAAGATAATTATTCCCGACAGAGAAGATCCACTGGACAAAAAAACCCTGAAGCTGTCATTCAACTTCTAAAAATGAGTGGCATGAAGTGAAAAACAGTGATACCTAAACATTTGCCAGTTGAATCATGTATTAAATAAGTTTCTTTAACTTCAGCCAGGTTTCAAATGGTCTGAAGAAAACATCTACTGTTAATTTGAAGGGTACAAAATATACTGCCTGTAGCATAAATTATTTATTTTAAAAACAATTTACAAGCATTTTCAGCTGCTGAATGCAACATCTTTGAAAGAGGAAACTAAACATACATCTGGCTACATGAAACTGCAAAAATGGCTGCAGTAACACATCCTTTTGAAGGAAGAAGTCATTAAGAGCCTAAACCATGTAATATTGCTTTTGTGCTAGAACTCAAAGACTAGCAGAATGATGAACAGACACAGGTTACTTTCCTGGAACTTTTCTTCAAAATGTCTTAACTGTTTGTACAGTTACACTGAGATTATCTGTATGCAAGCTCTCAGGTAAATTTCACCATGTGTTTCCTCAGCATTGTACTTGAAGCCTCTTGCAACTGCAGCAACACTAAAGGCAACAGAACATCCACCTCTCCTTCTCAAGCATTCTCTTCCCTGAATAACAAGAAGATTTGGACTCTAGGAGAGAGGCTGTGAGCATACTGTACATACTGACAACACAGCCTGGAGAAGTTAAAAAAGTAATGTTGTAATATATTTTTCTTTGCACTATTCCCTTCTCCTTTGTGAAGTTCACAGAACCACAGAATTGTTAGGGTTGAAGGGCACCCCTGAATATCTCCTAGTCCAACCCCCCTGCCAAGGCAGGGTCACCTAGAGCAGGTTACACAGGAAGGTGTCCAGGTGGGTATTGAGTGTCCCCAGCAAGAGAAAAGTTCAGTACTGCTCAGAGTGTCTAGAGAAAGGGTTGTGCTTACCTGCTGTACCAGCAATGATATGAGGCTTAGGAGGCTGCATGCCTGCAAACATGCGAGCCTCAGCACAAGGAGCCTTTGCTAGAGATGGCAATTAGCAATTTGACAATATTATTGCAGTGAAGAGACCAACAGTCCACGGATCTTTCAGACCTGGATAGGTGGAAATGAGGACCTCTGTGTGGTCTCAGGTCTCCCAATATAAAAATTTCAAGCCTTCTAACATCTAGAGTGGGAATGAGTTTTCTTTGCAACAACAACAAAAAAAAGGTAGCTCACTTCCATGGAGAATTGTCCAGAGATGCTCAGGAACTGACCCTTCTGGTAACAGCAACACAAAACTCTCTTCATGGCAGGAGATGTAGGTTAGAGAGTCCAAGCCACTGGAGGGCAATAATGAAAGAAAGCACAGCCTGATTCCACTCTTTGGAAACACGTAAAAATCAGATAGCAACTGTGGTATCACAGAATTCTTGCCATTTTTACCCCATTACTGTACTAATCAGGAGTTTGAACAGTGGGACGACACACATGTTTCCCATGCCCACAGCATAGAAGGGAATGGGAAAATTACATTAATGCAAATTAGCATCTGGGGATGTCCAGAGCAATAGATAAGCTATGGAAACTCAGGCAACTTGGAATCTATCACCAACTCTCATTTTACAACATCTTTTCTTAAGACTGTTACTTATTGCCTCTGCTTTCCAGGTTTTAGATATTTAATATAATACCACAATAAAGTAGATGTAGCTTCTAGTCCCTGTGGGTAGATGACCAATGTCAAGAACCAAAAGAGTGACACCCGGTTCTGGATGTACAAGCTTCTACTGCCCAGGCTACAAGAGCCAGGCAAGTAATCTCAGGGACTGCACTGGGCCACAAATCTTCAGGGAAACCAAGTAACTGTATGCCTACTGTACATCGGCAGGGAACACAGAGCCACCAAAACATAAGGATAGATCAGAACAGCCAATACCAAGGACCCCACATCTTCAGATGTACACCCTGCAAGCAGCTGCCCAGAATCCCAGTCTCCCTGGCCGCTGGTACCTGGAGCTGCAGCCCTATGGACATACCCAAGACCTGTGGTCCCACTCCAGCTGCTGACACTTGGCTCTGCTCACTCTGGTCTTCTCCACTGCTTCACAGACAGACTGGCACACTGACTAGTCCACTATTTATATATGACCCACCCTTTTTATCTCCTAATTACTCTATTTTCCCAGGCTGGCTCCTATACAGGTCATCTAAACCTCTCCCTTTCCTGACCTTTTCTCCTTCACTACACATCCCGTAAGTCCTGCATCCTGCTTGGATTTATTTCTAACTCCTTCTCCCCTCATTTAAAAACCTATGTAAATATATTTGATAATATATAAAATTGAGTATCATGTGCCCAATTCTTCAACAGCTTACACAGACTTTCTGCTACTGGCAGGTGGTACAGTCTTCTCATTTTCCTAATTGAGCTAATTAGAAACACAGCTTGAGGATGTCGACTCTTTATCTCCAGTGAGAACACTTTTAATACCAACAATTACTGCAATCTTGCATAGGAACCTATCAGCATGGCTTGCTCTAGCTTTTTTTTTCCCTTCTCAAAAGAGAGGTAGTGATTTCAGGTACCATCTAATCTCAGAGACTAGGGATTTAAATCTTATTTTCAAGAAACTCTGAGGAAGACTAAAGGGTGTGGGTTTCTTGAGCTCTACTGGATTTTATTTGCAGTCCAGTCGACAAAGGAAATGCTGTGCCAACATTTCTTTTTTTTCCAACCTGGAAGGCTTGGGAACAACTCCAGCCACTCCAAGATAGAACTATGAGACTCAAAACAGCAGCCCATCCTGTCAGTAAGAGGGTTTGCAGTGTGAGATTCTAATAACTCTTCATCAGCAAAACAATGAACACTGCTAGTTCCAGTTAAAACATTACTGCTTGGCTGGATAGATAAAGAAAGCTAGTAAGAGCACTAAGGGAGAAATCTGGAATTTCTGATTTCCTATTTAAAAGGAATCTATTCTCTGCCAGGACCACCCTTATGCTATACTACAATTACTGGGTACATCCCTGTACATCAGTTACAAATGTCACAAAAATTGATACAAGGAAAATTGCAGTAAAAGCGGTTTGTTTATATACTCTTCAGTTATGCTGCAGTTACAAGAAATAGTCATTGCTTGGCTGCAGTGGGTATTAAAAAGACCCCCTTTTCAACAGTCCCATACTTTAAAAATTTAAAAAAAAATTATACCAGGCAAAAGAGCCAGCTGAAAGTCTGCCACTCTTTATGCTGACTTGCAATCCAAATCAGCATGCAGATCTCCTGAATTCAGCGTCTCCTCTAAAATGATCCTAAAACATCCTCACAATTAAGTTACTTGTGGTAATTGTTTGCTGTTTATGAATTTTCATTTGCTAGGCTCAGGCCCTCAAAGCACAAAACAGAGAAAACTACTTAATGAAAACTAAGTTTGGTAGACAGCAACATCACTATGCCAGTTCCAGGCCATACATTTCCTCTGCAGTAGAGGGATTCTGGATTTTAGTGAGTTTTGTTTGCTTGCAGTGGTAGCAAAAGCAAACCTCTAGCCACCCATGGGAGAGGGATGTGTTCTCAGCCAAATAAGCATAGCTCCTGTTAAAGCATTTGAAAGGAGGGCAGTGTCTTGACATAGCCATAGGCTTTCTCTGGACACCTTATGGCTTCCGATTGTGGAGAAAGTTTGCTGGAAGAAGTAATTTTTGGTAATTCTGTCTGAGCCAAAACTTATGTGAGGGCAAGATGTCCATTTTTGTTCTGTCTAAATCTCCACTTTCCCTCAGAAATGTAACACCAGCCTGAAACTGAGTTTTGCACAGAAACAATCCACTCCAACACAAGCTGATTTTACTTGCTCTTCTGGGATACACTGAAGTGCTGAGTTGCTTAAGTAGTCTAAAATCCTCAGCATCTCTGCTACTTCAATGCAAATATAAATGTAGAGGGGGAACAAGTCGTCATTAGTAATTTTGTCCAGGAGATGAGAGACACCAGCAAGGTTCTTATACCAACATTACTGGAGGAGGCAAGGAAGAACAGGCACTTTGTCACTACATGCATAGCACAGAGGAGGTGCAGTAGCAAATCTGTTTACCATTTTTGTATTAGAAGAAATTCCTTCTGAGAAATGAATTCACAGTAAACCCACATTTTAGCAGGTAGGAATATCACACACAAACCCATATCTTCCTGCAACTTCTTGTTCTGAAAGACAACTCATGCATTTTGAAAAAAGTTATTTATTTTCACTGCTTTAATCCCTCTACTGTAGTGTTAGCACTTAACATAAGCATCCACTTTTCTACTGTCCTATTTACAATCCATTGAAATGTATACTCTACAAATACAATACATATTTTCAGAAATGTAAGGGAAATGCACAATTTGGTAAGGTTTAAAAAAGTGACACTCATCTGTACAGGATCCTCAAATCAGCGAAAAAGTAAAATTTACAAGGCAGTATCCACACAGCTATGTAAGGGCAGGTGCTACAGTGACAAAGCAGCAAACTTGCTAATACAACAAAATACAGAAAATTAAAGTGTTTCGGGGCACCAGATAATAAACTTAGTACCACTGAAGTTGTAAATTTAGTAATACCCATATTTCTAAAAACATGTAACTGCAAACCTGGAGAACATTCTGAAAAATATTAAACATTATATACACGAGGTAAATGTACCTTGGTCTTTTAAGAGGTAATTTGAGTTTAAAGCAACCAATATGGTGAAGGGGTTTTTTTGTTTGTTTGTTTTTTAAACACAAAATGATTAACACCTTGCAATCATTTCAATGGCACAATATAAACAAGGAACTAACTAAAAGGTGAATTTTATGGCAATCACACTCAAGAGCCATTACTGAAAAAATAAAACAGCCTCTTCATTTGACACCTTCACGTCCCCATAGAGTCAATCCCAACGTCTTTACGTATATACAGAGTCTTTCTTAGGATTACAAGCAGAACCATTGGAGGGTGACAGTGTGTCATACTTGGAAAGTCTGCTTGAGAAACATCCCAGAATTCCAGCTTTTAAGGTTGGAAGGTCCCTGAAGAAGTCCAGCATTTCAAAAATGACATTTCAGGCTTTTCAGCATTAGACCATTTCCAATGCTCCTTGTGCTCCATGTCCATATCCATCTGGTCACAAGTCTGTAAACCAAACTGAGGCTTCATTGCTACTAAAATGTAAAGTTGATTAAACCCACAAAAGTTAAGTGAATGTATAATGTATGCAATATTTACAATAAACATTTGCATCAGTATTAATCAGAAACTGTTTTGGTATATACTTGAAATGATACAAAATTAATATTTTGAATGCTAAAATATTTTGGTCCCCCTGGATTTCCAAGAGCAGATCTGGTGATATTACAATCTTAATTTAAAAAATACTTATGTGTACCTGTGTCCATATATATAAGATATGATCTTACACAGGTAACATTTAAAGTTACATAATATATACAGACACAGCCTTTGTAAAAGGTGTTCAGTTCATATAATGGAAAAGAAGAACAAAGCTTGAAGTCGTGGTGTCAGAACTGAGGATACATATAGCTCTATTCAGAATTTTCCTGTTCTGCAGCCCTGTTCAGCAGTAAGAATGATAAGGTTGTTCTAAAATACTGTTCCTTATGTCATAAACTGCATCAAACATCCTTCTCTGCTTTGTTTTTGCAAGCTTCTATTACAGAGGTAAATTTTGAACAAAGAAAGAACAGTTGCTAGCAATTCAGGAGAATGAAGATTCCCAGGTGGTTGAGACAATATAACACCTACTTATATTGTTGACAGAATCATCTGTGTGCCATGATGCTGTTCAGCTGCTGTACACCCTCTTTAAAATGCAACAGAATTGTTATTTTAGGAAATTAAATGTTACTCTGATAAGATTTAGTGGGTGCTAAAAAAGCCACTAAAAATTATTTGATGAATTAAAAGTGCAAGCTCTCCTGTTACCATCAAAATTACTATAGACATCTGAGGCACTCCAGTAGCCTGGTATTTCTAAAGTAGGAGCTGTACCATTTGTATCTACGGTAGGACCCCAGGACACCTATGAAAAATTGAAATGTAACAAAGTTACAAACCAAAAAAGTTAAAATTGCAACTAGGAAGCCTTCGAAATTAGCATGGAGATCCCGACCTATTCTCATGATGACCCATTTTCTTTTAAGTATCTCTACAGATACATAGAACTTGCTAGAGAGGCTGCCAAGTAGGTAGGCTTGGGAGTTACATTATACTCAAACTTTTTTTTTGAACAGTCATAATGGAAAAAATTCTGTGGTGCATAACTGTCTAAGTCCACAAAGGCATAGTTTATTTAAAATACCTACATGAAGTATTTTTTAATCCAGCTTTGATTGACAGAGGCCCAAAGCACATAAGCCTGACTTGTCAGATAATGCCAAACAAACATAAGTGTGACAGCTGTACCTATGTTTAAGCCTAATTGTTTTCTAAGAACTCCTCTTATTTTTCCCTTTCCTCCTGGAGACTGTTTTCCAGAATGAATAAACTCAGCCATTTTGTTGTTGACAAAAGCATTTCATTATCTGCAGTTCGACCTCCGAGGATCTGTAATTCTGACAGCATTTAAACTTAACTCCAAGCAAGCAGTAAGAAAATGGAAATAAACAAAAATTAAGTGTTAAGGCTTTTCTTGGGTAAGGCTTGTGTCACCTACGTAGCCTCTTCTTCCTGGGCCCCATTCCTCTTCCTGCTTTAGCTGCCACACATCACAGACCGTGGAACAGTATCTTGATTTTGCTGCTGCGAGCAACCACCCTGCCACTGCCACCATCTTGGTGACAAACTCTCAGTGGGCTCTATGTGGAGGGATGTAAAGGAAGCTAAGTTAAAGGTTGCCATGTGTGATGCATAATGGAATGGGTATTGATGTGTTCTGGAGAGTGGCAGGTTAGGCAGCGTACTAATTACCAGGCATATCTACATACCAAAATACTACTGTTTTGGACATTAATGAAACCAAAGGTTAACCAGATTCTTCCTAAAATTGCAAAAAAAACCAAAAAAAAACCTCTGGTAACAGCAGGTTTTTGTTGTACATTTGGGCAGGAGCCAATTCTATTTCTAAACAAGTTTATGAAAATCTTATGATACCCTAAAGACTCAGGGAAATCTTGACTAAAGCCATGCATATTCTTCTGTGTTCTTATGATAACACAAGCCACCATAAGCTTTGTTCTTCTAACTGTGAAGAGGATTGCTGGAATCCCCTAGTATTTGTATCCAAAGACCTGCAGCTCACCACCTTCTCTAGCTCACCACTTTGTGTATGAGGCACATACAACATACATGCACATACAATTCATAAGCAGCTTTGAACTTTCTAGTACAAAAGCCCAAATAACTTTTCTCTAATTACAGGTGCACTTAATCCTTGTGTAATTGCAAATATTGTTCTTCGAGCCTTAAGACTTGGCAGAACTGCAAAGAAAATATGCTTTTCATACTTACTTAATGAAGCAAAATCTCCCTTAACATTTTGATCTTCTTGCTACTTTTCTGAAGAAGATAGGTACTTCAAGCATTTTAGAAGTATCATTTGATAAAAAACATCTACATAATTACGACTCATAACTTGACAATTACAAAATATGACAGTGAATTTACTAGCTTACACTATTTAAAACTCCTACAGTGGTTTCAAGAGTCAGATTTTGGTAAAATTGAAGATATTCCATGAATTATGTACTCACTATTGCAACGAGTGAGAGTTAGATATTAGCTAGGCAAAGGAACAATTTTCAACTTGTATGTTTGAAACCAAAAGTACCATAGGCTCTGTACGTCCCTACTATCTTGCATTAAAAGACTCAAAAGTGGCACTTACTGGTGTAATACAATCGATTTTGAAGGCAATGTAATGTTCTGAAAAAGTGGAAAAAACCCAGTAATCATGTAAAAAGTATAGTTGCATAAGTTATGTTCCCACAACTGAATGAGGTCAATTTGTAAGTCAAGGTAAGAGTCCAAAAGATACACTACCTTAATAGCTAGCAAGGTATATACTCCAATAGTACATTCACAATCTGAATCAAGGAATCGAGACAGTGGTTCAGAATAGTCAATGTACCAGGCAGGAATAAAGTTGCTTTAAGAGCCATCAATGCACTGTAGAACAACATAGTGAAATAGTTTCATTTCAGAAGTGACCTCCTACTTTTAGCACAGTTAACTAGCAAAGACCAGCTATCAAATTCCCAAATAAAAAATTATAGATTAATGAAACTAGAATACATGATGTTTTGTAAGTAACCTGGGAAAGAGGTTCATAGTGCACAGAAAGACCCAACACAACTGTTTAGCACATCCACAAAAATCCTAATAAGCGACGTTCCTATGAAGTACTAAAAGGCAGCAATATCCTTCTGTTCCCCCAGTGAGGTAGAACAATTAACCTTCTTAACACGCCACTCTGGTGCAGATAGAGATTTTTACAGTGTTCTTCGGTAGCAAATCCAGGATTACATCTTTATCCCCTCCTGTTGACTAAGTTGTGATAACGTTTTCTTAATGCGCAAAGCTGTCAGCCGAGCGGCTCCGTTGGCATACCAGCATTCCCGCATAATTTTTGCCATCACTCGTAATGCCTGGAAAAGAAACACAAGTCATTATATGCACTGCTGCTCCAGTGTAGCCCATGTAACTTCTGCTCTGCCTCAGCCTCTTCAGGCATTTCTGAAGTTCACTACTAGTACTACAGCTGCATGGGAGAGTGTGCTGTTTAAAAAAAAAAAAAAAATTCTTACTTTATTTACAGAAAAGTAAAACTCTCTAAACACTGTAGAGCAGACCCGACATTTTTCAGTAGACTTTTGGCCCATAAAAAAAAAAATTTAATGAAATGCTAGTAGCTTGTCTGTAACTGTTTTCTGAATTTTCACATCAGACAAAAATATATTCCATTTTATTGTACCTGCAGCTAAGGAGTTAGTTCAATGCATAGCAATTAAGTTTATGAGCTGTCTTCCTCAAATTGAAGCTCTGTAAGGATTCTAAAAATTTTTGGAGTATTTTTATCCTTCAAACAGCCATTCTTTGAAATATGAATGCTTCTGTGTTATTTGTAACAAAGCAAATAACAAATATGGCAGATGAAATAAAGTAACAGCTCTACATTCCAAAATACCGTGAAAGCTGTATTACATTAGTCATTGCAATCCCAATAACTTCCTGTCTCACAGTTTGTTGGTGCATTCATCACCCTTCTCTCCTTCCTGTGCACCCTTGCCTAACTCTTATCTCATCCGTGCATTCATTCCACACATGCCACAAGCCAGGCTCCCTCCTCTATCCAAAGCACCTCATTCTTATCACTGCTCCCCTGCTCCTGCAGCCCACTGCAGCTGTTCCCCCACGGTGTGAGTCAGAATGCACGGGTGGTAGCCCTCACTGGGCTCCCAGAGCGATGCTATGGAATATTCTCTCTGACCAGTTTGGGTCAGCTGTCCGGCTCTGCTCCCTGTCATGCTCTTGTCCACCCCCAACCTAGGTGAGAAACAGAGAATGCCCTGAAGCTGTGTAAGCACCTTTCTGCAACAGCTAAACCATCAGTATGCTATCAGACTGTTTTGGTCACAAAACCAAAACACAGCATCGTGCAGCCTACTATGAAGGACACTGACTCCATCCCAGATAGATGCAGTACAATTTATTTGCAATGATGCTTCCTGCTTAATGTAATTCAGACTAGCTCTAATTTATATTAGCGCCACCTATGCTTCACAGGAAGGGGTCCTAGAACCCTCCATGCAGAGTTAGCTATTAATTTCTATGAAATTTCATTTAAGTACTAATGTATAAGCAAGGAACAATACTTTTAATAAAGCCATAATGATTAGAATGAAATTAATTAAGTTCTCCTAGAAGCAGCTCTTCTGCCTTCAACAACAAGCATTTTAAGCCACTGAAATCACTAAAAGCTCTAGTGTCCATTAAAGCAGCTTTAGCAAGGTTAGTTAATACCTCACAGCTCTGCCATCTGTTTGGAATATTGGGCCTTAACTTCTGTTCACACACAACTTTCCTCATTTCTTCAACAGAAGGGTCTGAAGGAACAAGGTCATAGTACGGCAACTGGTAATCTTCATGGATTCCTGTAAAAGGTTGAAAATAGCTTTATTTTAGCTAACACTAGATTACTTATTCTTCACTTTTTACTGTGTTCCTTATCAGTACCCTACTAGTTTTTGGTTTTCATTTTTAGAAATTACACCACAACGACTGACAGATAAATAAACAAAAATCCTTAACCATACATTAGGAGTGTTTACATTACCCTTAAAGGATCTAAAATTTTTAAAAATTGTAAGAGATATAAGCTATATCAAATCTTTCACATACTATACTAAAAGCATGCTTCTTCAGAGCACATGATTTATAACAGCATGCTTCATTTTAAATAAGGTATAGATGTTATCTGAACACATTATAGCTAGGTCTAGTGGTGTTTGCCCCTTGCTCAGAAGAATATTAAACTTTACCCTTTTCTCCCCTATATGTAAATGTTTAGAAAAAAAATTAATATAGACAAGTATATATCCTATTTTCTTCAACAAGTATGGTTCGTCAATCTAGAAAGAAGTTGAATAGAACAGTTATCATTTACAGGATTAACAATTAGAAAGTCTGAGATATACTGGCTATTACTTTACACAGTTTTTTGAGCAAACTGTTTTCATAACCTGAGTAAGTTTAAGTTACTTATAACTCCTTAATATATCTCATTTTGTAAAGATTGCCACGTACCACCAATCGAACATCGCCGAGCTATTTCCCAAAACACTAATCCCATTGCATAGATGTCTGCTCGTTTGAATGACTCAAAATGTTTCATATTTATGGAATCATCTAGAACTTCAGGAGCCATGTACCTGTTTGCAATTAAAAAAAGAAAAAAAAAGATTTAATTTCATAAACACTTAAGAGTAGAAGTTCAGCACTACTGATCAGCTCAAATCCAAAATAATTTATTTTTGTGGAAAAGGAGATAAAGGAAAAACCGCTTCATTAAGGTTATCCAATCAGAGACTATTCAGTGTAAAGAGATAAGTAAACTGAGAGGAACAAGCAAAGAAATAGGGGGAATAAGTAAAATGTGAAACAATAAACAAGTAGAGCCATAAACCTGATAGACAAGGGACAACTGAGACAGTGACAAAGACTGAAAGTCTCCAGTTCCTAACTGATAGGCTATTAAGAAACTCCAGGCATAACTTTATAGAGGTGCAGTCTAGATGTTGTGACTGCTAATAAGTGGGAAACAAGAAGAACATGAATATTGAGGATATTCAAGGAAGGCCCGTGCAGCTATGCAATGCTTATCAAGGAATGTTTAGGAGAAATGGAACAGAAGTGCGGCAACAGATAGAAAAGGGTAGCAAAAGGGCCAGTTGCATAAGAGGTTGCTAGTCTGTACATGTTCACCAATGTATCCTATTTTATTAAATCCTAACTATTCTGTGCAATCTCACTCTCAACCCCACATGCATGCATTCTCTAGGAACTGTATGTCAGCAACTGGAGGCAGGCATGAGTCCATTCAGGTCTAGCAACTGGAGCGGCACAAGGGATGAAGCTGAAACTCGAGAGAAGGAGGGGCTCAACATCAGCTGGAAGGGGAACTACAGACCCCAGGAGGACATGTCCGCAGGTGGTAAGAGCACATATCTGGAGCAACTGATGGGGAGGGACCAGTGTGAATGAATTCTGGGCCAGCAACTGTAGTCTGACAGAAGGCGAAGGAAACCCTGGCACCAGCAACTGGAGAAAATAAGTGGGTCTGCTTCAGCTACTGAAAGAAGACCATGTATCACAGGCTTCATGGTCACAGCTTACATGCACCAGCTACAGAGGAGAAAAAAGATGAGAAAAACAGAGTAAGGGTCTCTCAGCACCAGCAACTGGAGTGGGAATCACAGGTTGTAAGGTCTGCGTGCCTGGGTGCCAACGGCTGGGCTGGGCCAGAAGGTTTCCCCATTTCCCCAACCCTGCACAGCTGGTGTGCACAGCTGTAATTCACTAGCAACCTTCAACGCTGGTCTAGCCAGCACCCAGGCAGCCCAGGCAGGGATATTTGCCAGGGCAAGGGCCCATGCTGGTATTTGAGGGAACCATGCACAGAGGCATGCATACAAGTCCATCAACTGTTTGCTGCTGTGCATTAACCCAGCTGGGGAGCATGAGATCCCTGGAGCATGGGAAAGGGCATTAGACACAGCAAGCCTTGGATGGATAATTGAGGGGCTCATAAACACGCATGGAGTTGTGAGGCTGCAGAAGGGAGCACGTACTTTCACTAACGAAGTTCAATCCTGATCAGCTGTAGAGAAGGAAGAATCCTTGGCTGTCTATATTTATGTTTTATACAAGTTCTGACAATGTTTTATGTGGGTGTTGAAGACAGCACATGGTGCATAGCAATCTGTATAATCAGCCCTGTCAGTACTGCATGTGTCTGTGTAAGACTGGTTGGATCCCAAGGAAGAAAGAAGCAGCTACATCTATGGGTCTCAGATGAACAGAGCCCCAGCCCTTCGGGACACATCAGCTGGGCTCCAGAGGTCAGACAAGAGGAAGCCCCAGCTCCTGTAATTTGACAAATTATAGCAGCCACTTAAAACATCCCCTAACAAGCCTAGAGCAGGAATAGATATGAAGTGCTGGTTAAGAAACCAGCACTGTTAAAAATTTCTTGAGAACAAAGGCTCACTACCATTGTACTACCTGATTCTTCGTCGTGCAGTCTGCAAATCCCACCCTAAACCATGCCAGGCTTTTTTTTTTGTAGTAAATCCTATTCAGATTACAAATTAACAACTGTGCTCATGAATTTGGTTTACCCACATTTCCTGCAAGGAGAAAAATCTGTAACAAACTTTCCCCTAAGAAACGAGGCCTGAAAACTGGTCATGGCATCCAAGTGGTTGTTATCTTGTTTAGTGAATAAGTCTGATGTGGGAACATCAAGCAAAATGTCAGTGTGAACCTTACTGCAAGAGCTACTGACAGCAGCATCCCCATTTGCTACTGGAAAGAATAAATGGTATTTGCTGCATCAAGTCAGTATCAGTCGGAGCACTGCTCTCTTATTCTGGCCGGGTTCTGGCAGCTAAATCCAGTATATGATGTTTAGCAGAGTTCAGTGTGTTTCTTCACATCACCACCCCAGCAGTCTCAAGCTGATACATCAACGACGCAGGCCAACACTGGCACCAGGGCTTTGAAGAGCAGTGTTGACTGGTAAAAAAGCAACATGTGCAGATTACTGGAGATGAATACAGTGCCAGCTCTACCTCTGGAACAGCCACAGAAGCCTAGGCACGGTTTCATTTAATCAATATCATAGTAGGACTTTCTTTTCCAGTACCAGAGATGGTAGGCAGAATACTACCACTACTTAAAAGACACTACTTTAAAGAAATCACAGGACTATCACACCTTTCAGAACTCCCTCAGCACTACTGAGCCTTACAGAAATTACATAGATACAAGGAAGCAAGGGCTATCACAATAAGTAAAAAAATGCAACCAATAGCTGCATTTGTTCTGAACTACCCAGAACTTTGACAAGGTTTGCTGAGATGAGAGTTGTCCTAAGGCATACAAATTCCTCACAAGTAATAAACACAGCACAAACAGAGGACAACTGCCTGAAGTTGAGTGTAAGGTTCACTTCGACAGTATTTATTGAACGGAAGTGGAGTACTAAGTATTGTTGCAATCTTTGACACGGACAAGGCTCAAATTGTTCTGGTCCACCCATATAAAAAATGTTTTAATCAAGAATGCAAGATTGTGGTGACTGTTTTAATGGTCTCCAAGAATTTTGCATTACTGGATACTCTTATGCTACTTCATGTGCTTGACACTGTAAGTGATTATCCTGGAGCCTAGCAGAAAGAATATTTGATCTATCTTAAGATGACACGGGGATGAAAAGAGTGATGGACCTGAAAAAACAACAAACCAAAACCACCAACCACGGTGCAAGGTGTCAGCCAGTAACACTTAAACAAGCAGTAAAGGAGGTTGTCTCGGCTTCCGTGAATCATCCCAAGAACAAGGCTTTTAACAGGAAAGACCATAAGAGGCCTGAATGTGGCAAACCCTCCCGCCCCCCCAGTGTGACTTCCATTGGCAAATTGACCTCTTACCATGATCCTCCATCAATGCATCTAGATTGGCTTTGGCTTCCATGACATAGAATGGTGAATGACTGCCCAAAAGGTCTGAGAGATTATTGCTGGAACAACAGAGGCAAAAGGCAAGGAGGTCGTGTAGTGAGGTCAGCAGATCAGCCATCTCATGGCTGTTAGACATAAGGGAGAGAAGCAGGCATCTCCTTGTCAGCTTACGTGTTGGAAATGCATTGCTTGGCAGAAAGAGTATCTTAAGTTCTGGAGAGAGCAACTCTATTACATAGACTAACCTTCTGAGGAAGGTCTGCAGCTCAATATCATACAAGAACGAAAGGATAAGTCTACAAAGATGAGTACAAAGTATGTTGAGCATGGTCTTGCCAAACTTTGGGTGCCTGCTGACCTCTTTCTCCCATCTCTTTTAGTCCAAAAGCTCAGTATTAGTTGTCTAAATTTCTTGTACAACATACAGGGAGCTTGGTGTCAGCAAACAGACCCATACACAACATGTGTGGCATTTCCCTTCATCAAGCCTATATTCTACAAGGTAGAGTTTTGCCCATATTTTGTTTAGGTAAACTTCAGAGAAGCACCCATGGCAAGAATTTGCTGCTGAACTTCTTTTAAAACACAACCTATTTGAACTATCAAAAATAACAGCTGGGCCACACTTCTGAAAATGAACAGAAAGAGAATGAGGGTTTTTTTACTTGCCTCAGGGAGTGAGAGAGGGATTCTATTTCCTTCTCAGTTTAAAGCTCACGTTCCCTGCTTTATGTTGCAGGCTGAGCTGTGAAAGCACACAGTTCACACCCTCTGGTAAAGCTAAGCCTCTGAACAGAAAAGAAATAAAGTCAGAAAACTCAGTCAGAAAGAGGGATCATCAGTTTGACTCAACACCTGTATCACTCACACAAGAGTAAGTTTGCTTGCTCCCTAGACATACGTTTTTACAACAATCATTAGAAAAATACAGACCTTTTAAACCTCCCTGAACTTGTACACAGAGCTTCCATGTGTAGAAGAGGTACCAGCAGTGGCAATCAATGGCAGTTAAAACTGTCATTGAACAGGTAAGACTTTAACTGTACTATGAAAAATTAATAGAGGTGCAGAGTTACTCACCTAAGAATACACAAGAGGGAGAAGAAGGGTCCAAGCCTTTTACAAGAATGTGCAATTTTCAGAGAGGTAGAAATGACTAATGTCTTTAAAAAGGGAAACAGATTTAGCCCTCCTGCTGCCCACTGCAGCAAGCAAGAGTTGCTACGGCTTTACCCTTGTGAAGAAGCATAAGGCAGATGAACAAGCAATTTAATAATGCCTGTGCAAGAAAAGATCTGGTAAGTGGGATCTCCAAACACAGCTGAAAGGATGCTTTCTCCAACGACTAGACTAAAGAAAGTAACTGATTTGAACATCGTTTTTCTTTGCACGTAGGTGTAGTAGAAAATTCAAAAATCACACGTGGCACGCACCCTGCACACAGCTAAATTTGCAACGACAAATTCCCAAGAAAACCTGCTGTTTACTGGAGACTTTGAGAAGGAATAATACCCAGTACCTCATAACCTAGGAGTAGTTCAGAAAATAAATCTTATCTGACCATTTGTGTGGTATTTTGAAAATTGGCAAAGGACTGGTACAGCAGAGCTTTAGAATGAAGTTACTTCAGCGATACGTGTCAATAAAACAACTTTTCAGTACACATTCTAAAAGCTTTAGTTAACTGAGCCTTAAAATAACATTTAGGGTTTCTTTTTTCTTTCCAAAAAGACATAGTTCAAGGGGCATCCTAATTCACTATAAAACCCTAATCAACCCCCCACCCCACAGTATCGCTTACTAAAGGGATATATTAAAAAAGTCTTTTTGATAAATAAACCGGAGAACGGACAACATCAACACAATTTCCTTCAACACTGCTAAGCCATATGGGCTTGGCTGTCACATGCTTCTCCACGAGCAGTGTCCACACTCCAGTCTGACATAGCACTGAACCTATAGGCATCAGAAGAATGAAAAGCTGCCCACATTCAAAATGGTTGCTGAGGTTCACTGTTAGTGCTGCTATCTCTGTATGCTGTATAGCTGCATGGATTACTAAAAGAAATTTATTAATTAACTTCCAGTTATTATTGCCTGAAGGTTCACCACTGATAAATTACTGACAGTAAGTTTTATTGCACTTGTACAGAGGCAAACAGCTCTGAATTCTTCTGAGGGCAAGAAAAACCTGTATTTCCAAATTCAGAAAAAGCTTTTAAGAGAGACTATATTGACTCATCCACTTAAGATTTTATTTATGCATTAGATGACAAAGATGACTGTTCTAAGTATTTGAATTTCTCTCAAAAATATGATTCCAAGAAAGCCCATGTCCAAGACTCTGCACCTTGTATGTTCTACCACACAGGCTTCACACTGAAACACTTCACAGCTTTTTATTGTCACTATCAATATCCTGACTCCTGACTGGGCTGCAAGCAACATTTCAATGCAACACATGGCAAGAAGAAAGAAAGAGCACTGGAGTCTCTAAAATCATCAGTCATGAAGTCTCTTAATTGTTTTAATACACACTTGTGCCCTACAATACTTAGCAAGTTTTCAGTATTTTACACATGCCAACATTCAATGTTCTTTTTAATTGCCTGCCACCTAACTGAAATTAACTGAAATAGCAGCTGGCAAGGAAGTGCCTAAGAACTCTGACATTATATTTTCCTGCTGCTTATATTTCTATCAACACTAATTTATAAGGGAAGATAAAAACCAAAGCATTTTATTATAAAAGTTGCCTGACACGTCACATAAATGATTTTACCTTTTTGTTCCCACTCTGTGGTTTGGAGCAATATCAATTGTGTCTGTAGCTGAATCATGCCTAACTGCCAATCCCAGGTCTGCAATGCAGCATGTTCCATTCTTTTTCACCAATATATTTTTTGATTTTAAATCTCTGTGGGCAATTGCTGGTTTGCCTGTAATGGAAAAAATAAAAGTAACATATCTGTAAAAAAAAACCCAACAAACCAAAACCAACAACTTGCTTTTATTCTAAGCCCAGTGAAAAATTTTCTTTGAAGATACAGAATTCCTACCACTTCTGACACTTTACATGCACCAGGGTACCTTCTGAAATCATTCATTGTAGATTGTCTGGCTGTTCAGGAAAGTGCCTTTCATGTTTACTTCATTACATCACTCTATTGCTCCTTTGCCTCTTCCTGCAAGTATTTATTGCGCATGCATCCTACTCAAACCTTGTCTCAACTCAAAGTTAAGAAGATGCTACATGAACCATTACTTGGTGCCTTTTAACAGGTGTTTTACAGGAAGGATTCTTACATCACAATACGAGAGAAAGGAAGGCAAAAAGCCTTTCAAATTAAGAAGTTCTATTAATTCAGAATTCATCACATGGTAGAACAAGCTACTAATGTGTCATTAAAAAACCCCAAAAAACCAATGAGTATTACCCACATGACAAGTGGAATAATCTTAAGATTACCTTGTGTGCCAACAATTTCCATGTGCAGATGAGCAAGACCACTGGCAGTGGACAAAGCTAATTTTATCATTCCTTCCACTGTTACTGTATACCTGTTCAAGTAATCGAAGAGTGATCCATGCTCATGATAGTCTGACACTAACCACAGCTGAGTCCATGTACCATTGTCTGCAAAATAAAACTGGCATGAATACCACACATACACACACAAAACACAAATAAACAATCTATTCCACTTTCATACAACGCTTATGAAGTACAAATTATGTTCTGCAAGTAACCTCTGTAAATTATATTCTTACATCTTTACTTCTATTCCTGTAACATTTATATGCCTCTGCTAGGGCTGGTAATACCATGGCAGACATTCTGAAAAGATTAGTGAGTTTTCTTTTATTTAAACTAAAACACAAACCATAGAAAACTGATGTCACTATAATTCTGACGTGAATATTCAGGGTGCACCATTCAGGGTATTAGCCAGGCCTTGCCTTTCCCCAAGTTTCCTGCTGGAGGGGAGACAGTGCTGAATGAATGACACAAAACTAATCCTGTCACTATCACTCTACCACAATACTGTCCAGGCTAACCACAAGAAAAAAAAAAAAAGATTGCTCAAGAATTAAATATGAAGAACATGAAAAAGAGAAGAAAGTTCAGAACTTGCTTTGTATCACAAACATACTAAAAAATTTTTACTTTCCAAAGAACATACTTGTCCAGAAAAGCCAGAAGCACAAAACACCTGCTCTACAGATTGACAGAAACTACCTTTACAGAAACACTTGTGCTTACCTTTAACTAAACACTTTGATGGGAGGAGAGAAAACTTCCAAGCCTCCCTTTTATTTGGATGTTTCTAAGGAAGTCAGTGATACCATTAAAAATAAAACATAAAAATAAAAAAAAACCCCAAAATTAAATGGCCTCCAAATACTTCAGAGTAGGAAAAAGGACTAATCTACATTCAAACAATTCCCACAAGGGAAAGAGAACTCTAGCTTGCTACATTTACAGAATAGTCTTGACTAAGTTGTTTAAACAGGCAAAAAAACCCAAACCAACCAACCAAAAACCCAAACAACGACAAAACAAACCAACACAAACAAACAACCCCCAAACAAACAAAACTAACAAAAAAACCCCCACATAAAACCAAAACAAAAAAATCCCCCAAACCAAAAAACAACTCAGTCACATACTCCAACCTGTAAAAGACCGGTAAGAAGCTACTATTGCTGCAGGGAGAGTCTTTTATGTTCACAGAAGGGACACCTAAATTTTGTTTTTTCAAAAAGGAATAAGGAAATTAAAGATTTTTTTCTAAAATATCTTCAATTATTTTCTAGTTAGGACTGCTGCATGTCTTGCTACTTTGCAATATCCAAGTATGAACTCGCAGAGGTCTGCATAGTATTAAGTGTGACTTTTTCCAAAGAGAACTACAGTCTCTGAAGAGTCAACCCAACAGTATTGGCTTCACTAAACCAGACTTACAGAACCATTAGAAATAGGTATGAGTTCACAGGCACAAAAAAGACGCTCTAAAATACACATAGACAAAGAGCTCCAAAGAGCTGCAAAAGTTCCAAGTAAACTAACCTTATCACTTCAGAATATTTTCTTCACTCAGTTTTATTTTACTGCTTCATCAGTTGTGACCCTACATTGCTTGAAATAATCCTCTCCTGGGCACTAACACCACACACACTCATTGCTTGGTCCTGCACTTGATTTCTTCTCCTGTTTCTTAGGAGTGGGATACCTCAGCAGGTGTCTATACTAGACACCTAGCTGTAAGGAGGGAAATTAAACTAATTTTAATTACTCTACCAGACCTATTGTGTTTAAACAGCTCTATAAAAGATGTCAGTTTCTGAAGAATTGATTTGATTCAAGCTTTCAAAGCTTTGATTCAAGACTATGGTGCCTTTGCATAAAGATCCTCCCCTCTTAATGCTATGTTCCCTCCCAAGAGGGGAATATGCTGGTGATTACAGTTTTATCTTATTTATTACCTGCAAGTTTTAATATTCAAGCTTTACCTTCCTTCCAAAGAAGAAATATAAGCTGGGCTTACCATCCAGTCTGAGAAGAACAATGATTCTTCCATATCTTATGCCATATTTGTGGCCCTTCAACCAGATTCTAAGAAGGGACAGTGCTACATCCAAACTTACATGAATAATATTACTTACAGACAAGCTGAAATGTAGCAATAGGCCCAGTGTCCAGCTATCAGAAGGGACCTACTATGTTTTCCTTGCCTTGCTGTATTTGACAGGCTATACATTTGTTTAGCACTCCAAGCAGAACATGTTATGATAAACTTAAGTCTTCTTATTCTGTTGACAGTAGTTAATTATTATCAAGTAATAATTAACCTGACCCTGAGTATTTTCGGCTGCACAGTAAACAGCATCTGCCATGAAGCTTTCAATCACAGGATTTGCATTATAAGGTACAAAAAAGTAATTACACTCAATAGTAATTACATGCAGTAGCCCAGCTTTCCATGATGAAGTAATCTAATTCAGTTTATATAGACACAACGATCAAGAGTCTCAAACAATTTCAAAATGTTCCAAAAAATTACAAAAAATTCACATGTGTTATTGGAAATATATTTAAGAGATTAATTATGGTTATTTCACTTATTTCAAGAGACCTGAAAGTATTTTATACTACTAAAATCACTCAGAAGTAAAAGGTTTTACTTTTTTAGCTCAAAAAAAAAATTGAAATTGAAATAATTTTACTGAAATTCAATTTTACTGAAATTCTGAGTAAGAAGCTTTCAGGTTTGTTGTCAGGAGACTGATTACAGCTTGGGAAAAACGTTAGTGATGTTCAAGCAAGGTCCATCTTAGTAGAGCTGACTCTTGAGGAAAGGAATTTATACAGTTGCTATATCAAATATATAATCAAGTTTCAATTAAAATTCAACTGACTGGATCACTTGTGAAAAATGCCTTTTTTTCCCACATCAGCACTAGCAAAACAAGAATGTTTTCTGTGGTGTCATGCAGTAAATGTTTCAAAGCAGAGATTTAGCTTTTTTTAGCATGCAGATAATGTAACATTAAAAAAAAAACAACAGGAAGAAGCAGTGAAAAGATCAGATTCAGATGCGATCTACAACTAGAAATCTCTTAGAAGTGAGATACTCAGGGAGATTGTCAGTGACTGGAGCATGACTGGTGTCTTGTTAGCAAAACAGCTTGACTCTATCACACCGACACAGACATCTGATTAAATGATGAAAAGCACTTGAGCTGTGCAGATTCCTTCTTCTCAGGCTAAAGCCAGAGCTTCAAAAAGAATAAATGGCTGAAATATTATTTCTGAAGAGGCAGAAATCCTGCTCATTTCTTTGCAGCATATTGTTTAACATCACTCTTGGGGATCTACTTACTATGAAAGGTATTGTGACTGAACCAAACTATCATCTAGGGAAGTGCAGCTTTAAGTTAAGGGGAAGGAATAGAGAAGTCAAGGTATTTCAGTGCATAAAGTTATCTAGAACTGTGCAGTGCAAGACTTCGCCTTATTTTAATTTGCCAGACAGTTATGATTATAGCCAGTTAATGCAGAGAAACCTTTAGTACGGTAAACCGAGGCTGCTGACACCACTCTTTTGCTACTAGAAGAGTAGAGATAAGCAGTCCCTGACACACTTTGCCTTCAAGTATCTGGGTTAGAAAGAACAAAACAAAAAGCCATGCACAAAACAAACTGTGTGTTTGGATGGTTCAAAACAAGACAACACATAGCCGTGAAAGTGAAGTAACTTCCCTGACCTAGCAGTATTCGGAAGTTAGGACATACTTTGTCACTATGCAAGGAGCTACCCAGAGCACAAAAGTGCTTGTCAGGCAGACCACAACTGCAGTTAAAATCATTCATTGCTTCTCAGCCCTCAAGGTGTCTTAACTGCAGCACCTATTCCCCAGTAGATTACAGGATGAGAAGGAGACAGATTGGACCAGATCCTGTAGCCTTCTGAACATGATACAGTTCTGGGGAAGTAGAAGAGGATAAGCAGAACATGCCATTAAGGCACCTGGACTAAACAGTGTAGTAGTAAAAGGAGTGAAGCCAGCAGTGCAGGCACAAGCTCTAATGTAAACACACACCCTCCTACCCAAAGAAACCCCTTCCACCAATTTTACACTTAATAGCCAGCCAGATGTTCCTCAGCGGTTGTGAAAAACTGCAGTTGCAGTAAGAGGAAAGACCTAATTAATGCCTTCAGCAGCAGCAAGGACTGCAGCACGCCTTGGTTCTACAGTTCTTGTACTCATCCTTTGCCAGTTTTAAAATTACTAGTACTCCTGTATCTCTGCAGTCATCTTTGCAATACCTCAGACACACATTCTTAGAGTCTAATGACTGCATTCCAGCTAGGCTGTAGTAACTCCTGAATGCATTCAGAAGTCAGAGAAATGGATGCAAACCCTCCACAGATACTATTGGTGGGAATGAATACATAATCTTGCACCTGGCACCACACAAACATTTATCAGTTAGCACCAGCATCTACAATGAAAGACTGTTCATAGGTGCTCTCAAGCAATTGGTCTTTAAAGCCATGCAGTGATACACCTGCTCCTTTCAGAGTACCACAACAGTGTGTCTGCTAAACTGGGAGATCTACTCCTATAATGGTCCCTCTCTATGTTCTCCTCTTTAATGGGATACAGGTGGCCTGAAGTATTCCAAACAAGAACGTAAGTATTAACCTCCTTCAATACTCAGGACTGAATTCCTAGCCCAGAGAGTGAATGGTGTGTACAGATTTCCTCACTGAGGGAATGCAGAAGGTTATACTACGAATTAATTCTGTATTGATGGGTTAAAAATAACACAGATTTCTACATCTGCTCAGACAGCAATACTGTTAGAGAACATAGTCAAGAATAGTGGGATTTTCAAAACACATTTTTATCTATTTTTCAAAAACCAGACACCAATTAGTTCTCAATAAAGTAGAAGAGCCTTGCCCTGAAAACCTAAAACCTCAAATAATGCCATGACCTATCAGTTTAGGATTTCTTCTTTGTATGTAAAGCATATTAACAGAAAAAACAGAAAAAAATTCGTATCACATTATATTTTGTTACAAGGAAACTAAAGGTGACCAAGTCAAATGCTATAGCATCTGCAACACAATCCAGCAATTAAGAAATTATGAAAAAAACCCACCCATTTAGGAAACCTTCCTCATACCTCCTCTGCACAGTAGTCAAGCGTATTTTTGGGATGAACTACCAGGAGGTTTCAGGCAAAATGAGACACTGGTATACTTAACCACAGATGAATTTTGTTAAAAGTTACAACTAAGGTACTGCAATGTATCCTTTATGCTTTTAAGTGAGAAATAGGAGCTAAAGCTTCTGCGGAGATGGCTCTTCATTTATGGCTTTAATGCAGCTGATCTAATTTTAAACCTAGGCTCCAGGTACCCCCCTAGGCCAGCCAAAGCAAACTCAAGCTCTAGCAGGTACTAATGATATCAAATACAGCTTTAGGCATGAAAATAAGACAGTTTCTAATGGTAAGCATAATAAGCTGCAGGAAAAAGCTGCCTGGTATGGTGTTGATCTGCAAGCTCTTGGAGGGTAACAAGTTGGACAAACATCTGCTAGGAGCAAGTTAACTGTAGACAACCCTTTCCTGGAGAAGTGCTCTGCACAATCTCTTGGATCCAGTTCCAATTTTACAGATTTATATAGATACAGAAACTTGAAATTAATCTAATGGTAATTACAAAGAACTTTATTTATACATATACTTCAACCTCACTAAAACCATTTAGGAATTTCCCACAAAACTGAGAGCCCTTTAAAAATTCAGCACGTGTGTGAATCATTGGCTCCTCCCTAATGTGACAGAATTTTCTGTTAATGCTTTCTTCACAAAGAAGTCAAAGGCCATTTGTCATGAAACACCCAATTTCAGATGAAAATAACTGAACAAAACAGCATCTTAACATTTTAGCTGCCCTTATTGAAAGAAATTCAAAACTTGTTCTGGTTTTGTCAGATTCTCGCATCTTTAACTGAACAGCTGAAAAATCCCAGAAACTTTAATCTGACTGAAATCACAACAAATCAAGTTGAAAAAACGGTTCCTCTTAGTGGATAATTAAAGGCTTATCAGGAGAGCTTCAGGAAACAGGTATAGTTTTTTACTACTATCATTAGTAGTATGATTACTGAATCATTAATTCAGTTTTTCCAATTTATTTTCTAACTGGACTTCTAAAAGAATAGCATCTTATAACTCAGCCTTAAGAACAAATCCTCTACCTCCTACTTTGTATCAGGACAACAGGATTAGACATGATCTCTTTCAGTCCCACACATCTATATTATTAGGCTATGAGGTAATGACAGGTACAAGTATTCAGCAGATGTGTGGGCTCACAGGATAAGGCATCTCTTTTTTGATACAAAAGCATTTTAAACAAATTTAAACAAAGCATGTTCTTCAGAAAAAAAAGACAATGTACTTTTCCTTCATTAAACCTATGAAAAGCGTGCCAAACCCTGAACTGCTCCAGTTAACAAAACTATTTTTTGCTACTCTTAGATGGATCCCCACAACTTTTTTCCCCTTTATGTACTGTCTAGTCTGACCAGGTGCAGAATCAGCAAAATGAACTCATAGTATCACCAACCTTTGTTGTCTGCAGCTATAAATCCAAGAATATTTTCATGGCGTAGCATAACTGTCTGATAAATTTCTGCTTCTCGAAACCATGAACGTTCCTCTCTTGAAGAAAAGATCTTCACAGCAACTTCTTCCCCTCTCCACTTCCCTCGCCAGACTTCTCCAAAGCGACCTTTACCAATGCTTTCTTGAAGTACTATAGTTCTTGCAATTGTTCTTTGCACAAGTAAAGGTAAACCTAAAAAGAAGATTTTACATTTACTTTAAATATCACTCTACAGAATCAGCATTTATCCCAAATACTGAATATGAGATCCTATTTCTATTAGGGTATTTGTCTTAGAATGCACCTACTCTCTAAGATTTTAACTGCTTGTTGAGAATTGCTAGCAAGCACATAGGTAAGATTCTGCCTTCACCCTTAAAAAACCAGCATAAAAAGTACTCAAGGATATGCTACAAACTACCTCTACAGTTGTTGAAAGCACAACACACTTCCTTTCAGTTAAGAATGTTGTCGCTTGCTAATCCATAAAATTCTACTTAAATGAAAAAAAGAAGCAATGAGGCAGGCAGGACCAGATTTAGGGGTTTTTTTTGGTTGCTTGTTTGTTTGGGGTTTGGTTGTTGGTTTTTTTTTTTTTGATTTTTGGAAAAAGGATCTGCCCATAACTCTCCTGGCAAAGCAGTTTAAGAGCACTTTTGCTACTGATTAATTTACTTGGCTTATTACTAGATAGTCCAATTCTAAGTTAAAGTTAAACCACACTTATCAGCAACATCGACTGCTGAAAATCCACACTCATGCCCAAGTGTGCCAATAGCCTCTTAGTAATCCCGAGTCACCGTAAAATAGGAAAACATTCTTGGAACGCAAGCTTCCCTCAAAACAGGCCATTCTTGCGCACCTCACTGTAATTATAATTGAGAAAAATGTTTACAGTCATGACAGTTTTACAGCTTTGGAACATTTACATGCTTTCAACACAGAGCACCCTCAACCAGGCTGGGTTTTTGTTTAATTTAAATCTTTCCTGTTGTAACTGCAGGGCTTGTCACTGGATTCCACATGGATACTACACTGCAGGATGAAAGCATCAGCCAGGTTATCTGCTTACAATAAGCTCTTTTGGTATGGGATTATTTCACTTAAACCAAACACTTTACAAAGTAATCTATTACTCTATAATCATTGTTCCAATAGCTGACAGAACACCTTCATTTCCTTATGCTATAGAAAAAAAATCCCAATTAATAGCTCAAATAACTATTTCTTGTCCACCTCTGGACATTCTTCGCTAAAAACAGCACTAGAAGGACATCTGATCTGGTTGACAGCATTGCCATGATTGTGTCTCAGCCTGAGAAGAGCAAATTAAAACACTGCAGTGTTCAGAAGAGCTCCTCAAAAACGCTAGACTTACAGGAATTTTCTGCGTGGTCTATGCTGACAACATACCTACATGAAGACAGGAAAGAAAAGAAAATGTACACTGTACCAGCAATTTAATCATTGTCAGGTGCTATAATAATTTCTACTGAGAAAGTTGAAACTTTTGCTGTAATAGCCCTCAGGTGAAATGTGCTGCATGCCCAAACTATAAAAGGCTCTTCTGTGAAGCCTAACCTGCATTCTTTATGGACAGACTTTTGAAATGCAGAAGAGGCCAGATTAGAACAACCACAGGACCAAACTCAACCCTGAAAACTTAAAATTTTACTTCATTGGTGAAAGTTTCTTCCTTAGAATTCATGGACTACTGCAAAATCTATAGGCAAATGTCAAATACAAGCCAATTTTGTGTACCTGAAATGGGTGATAAGCCATACAGTTGTATCGTTTTCTGATACATTCTCACTTTCAGATGCACTGCTCTCAACTTGCTATACTTTTTATAGACATATCTCCTTGTTTAAAATATATGTCCAAGGATATCAGCTAAATGCTATATGTATACTAAGCCCTAAACCTTCTAGACAGAAAGCATTTCCATTTCACATTACAAACTCCCATTCATCAAATTAACATGTCATTGTAGGATAAAAACCCTACTCTGATCCATCCACTTACTCCTAGATTTATATTTACAAGATTCAAATCACTTCTGTTTGTCTGAAACTGACCTTTCTCTTACTACTGTGGCTTCCAGAAGATTGGAATCCATATTTATCTTGTATTCATAGCAATTCATTACAGACTTTCTGTGGCAACTGAGCAATTTCCTCATTTTGCTATAGAAGAAACATAGCTCTGTATCACCAGGAACTGGTTGAATTGAGCAACTGCTGTACTGTAAACCAGACTGCCTGAAAAGCATCTCACAGGAGACAGCTAGAGCCTCAGCCTTTCACATACATATTGGGCACAACCGTACTCCAAGCTCTAGGATACACCTTCTTTTAACTGTGCATGAAGAAAGATAATAACTATTTTGCCAATTGAGAGAATAAGAAAATTTGAGCTCATATTAAATTCAACAGCAGCTCAATGTTTGACACCTTGTATTTAGCTATGGTCATCCAATTTATTCCTGAAACCTTCATCATTGTTTTCATATATCATAAAGTATCCTCAAGCCTTCTGAAAGCCTAACAAAAAAAGAAAGTTCATTTTCTTTTCCATATCTTAAGCATACTCCAATTAGTTTAGTGACTTTCCAATGCATAAGCAGTTTGTAACTAAAGTGGATAATTCAGGAATTAAGTTCCAGAGCACTACAGGTAGCCAACAAAAGCAGCTGCTAGAATTTCGCTCTTGTTCATAAGTCTCTGCTGAAAAGTCTTCCTCTGATGAGTAATAAAATAAACATTCCATGAACTGTGAAAAACCTCATTCCCTTCAAGATTGGAGGAATTGCAAAAGAGTTTTTAGGGAGCTTTACATTCACTTCAATTGATTCAACTTTCCATTGATTTCTGTGACCCTTTGGATTTCTAAATAGCTTAAGTTCCTGCTGGAAGTCGCCTACCAATACTATCCAAAGCTTCTCCCTCGTTGTAGGCAGTTCTTCCTACTCCCTTGTAACTAAGTGACTTCGTCATTTGTGAGTTAAGACAGTAACAGATGGGCGTCCCCATCTGTCTACACAATATGTAGTTGATATTTAGAGATTTGCATCATGATCTGAAAATCATTCTCAGCTCCAAGAGACTTCGAAATCCTCCTCTTAGAAGCTGTAGCTTCACCAAAAGGATCTATTTTAGATGTTTCATTAATGCCTTTCATGGAGTATCTCCTTGTTTCAGGTCTTGTTCGTCATGGAACAACATAGCAACACTAACGTAAGTCAAGACTGAATAAATAATAGCAGCTTACTATTCATTATTGCAGCAAATGAATCCTACTCCCTTTTGGTCTGAATAGGAAGCTCATTTTTAGAGTTTTGATTATTTCTCTGTTTTATACACTTCTCATCAGAGAATACTGATTTAACAAAACTGATAGAATCCTTTTTATTTTACTATGAGCTCTTCTGGTCCCTCAGCACGAATTTAAGAGCAGAACGTGGCCTTTGGGTCACCAAACTAAACACTTCCCTAGCTGTGCCTCTTGGGTCTGGATTATTTTGCCTGTGCTGTACATTTCCATTGTGTATTTGCAACCTCTTGTCCCAACACCATCCCTTTAACACAGTTCAGTTTCTGACAGGGTTAAGCACTGTTTTAACTAGCATCTCTGACTTTTCTCCCTTTAGAGACCTTTTTCTCTATCTCCCAGTTTAGTCCATAAAGGTACAGTCTTCTCAACTTTAATGTGCTATACCCAAAGTCTGGATTAAAATACACATTTCAATGACATTCAAATGCTGCAGGCATACTTCAAGACACACAAAAGTTATCAATCCAAGTGCTAGGGCACTGTGAATTTGTATAGTCATTGATTGACTAATTTTGAGACAAAGTGACACAAGTCATTGCAAATACACTGCCAAACAGAGCAGAAAGTAAGTACCTGAAGCATCTCCTATTTCATTGCCATAATCAAAGTGAAGTAGAGAACACTAAATAGGGCTAATACTTGTCTTACAAATAGCTCAACAACATGGAAGTCACTGCAGCTGAAGCTAAGACACCCCTTTTAAGGAAACATTCAGCCTTGTTTCACAGCCTTTCAAGCATAAAAGAAAATTAGTGAAGAGGCTTCCTTAGGGATAAGTCAAATACAACCACATTTGCTGGTTTTGTTCCTTGGATGCACTCACCAGTAGTCAATGTTCAAACACCATAGTAGGTCAGGTGCTCTGGGAGTCTAGACCGGCCTAAGTGCCCCGAATTCAGCTGTGAAAGTTCAGCAATTCCCTAGCATGCTCCTTTTACTTAAAGGATAATTTGCAAATGGGCAAGGGAAGAGTTAGTAATTTCTAGCCATTTGCTCCAGCAGAAGAATCTTAAGTTTCTTCTAACTTGGATTCTCTGCTTTTCAAGAGCTTATTTTGAAGGAGTACTTCCAGAGTTTTCAAACAAAAAGAGAGGTTCTGAAGCACCACAGGTAAGAAGGCCAGAAGAAAAATGAAAGAATATTCCTGATAACAAATGAAAAGACCAACTGACAACTAAGTTTGCATTTTAATTAGAATTTTTTTCCAGCCTTCCTCAGGAAAAGTCTAGATCTGTAGAAATTAAGTGGAGAGTTTTACACTTCCAATAGTGTAACAATTATATATATCGAATCTTTCTACATTCCAAGATACATAAATTTCTGACTCCTCCATATTATCTATATCTCTGACTTCTGCATACCCCTCCTAAAAACAAACATAACTGGAGGCCTACGACCAGCATTTGCATTTATCAAGCTCTAGCCCAATATATTGGAAGTTCTATTAATCATTTTCATTATCTGACTTAGTTACTCCTGTTGGTAAATGATAAAATTGATATAAAAACAAATTACTAAAACTCCAGTTCTAACCAGAGAACAACTTACCCATATCAAGATCAAGTCTTATTTGGTCACACAAAAGCTTTCTCAGCTGAAACATAACTGCCTACACACCTAGTGCAAGCTCACCTTCTTTAGGGAGGATATGACTAAAGATGAATTTTTGACCTAGATTTTAAACATGTTCAGCAAGTTACATGAATTTTATCTGACAAAGCAATGGACTCTAAACAGTTTTACCAGCTACTGCCTTTGGGAAAGAAACACAACCTAGATGCTTGTGTTGTGTTGTTTTAATTTTTTCCAGTTCTGGGAATATAAAGGATTCAGCAGTTGACAATCAAACACCAGTATTTCCTTGCAGAAAGTGTTCTGAGAGGGCATGGATGTTTCAACACATGTGTTTGCAAGTGGTAGGAATAATTTTCAGTATTAAATTATTTACACATTTTATAAAGTAGAAGGCTGGTAAAAGGTTGCAGTACACAATTTGATGTCTCCCTCCTTAACAGAGATCAATTAATTTATACAATGATTTACCTGGCACATCACCCCCTAACACCTATTAAACTACATTTCTAGGACACAGACCACCATAATCCTATAAGCAACTAATGGTCAGAGTTACAATACCAGAGACTATATGCAGTGAACAGACCATGCCTCATCTTCCCAGAGCAACACATCTTCAAGTCAGAATTAAAACAAAAAAACATGAAATCAAGGGATAGACATTAATCAGACATGGTCTGCATACTGCATCCATTCTATACACAGAAATGGCTATTTGCAACTGAAAAATATCTTCAGTAAGGAAAGAACTGGCTAAAATATCAACTTAGAATTCAGAATATTTTCATACACCAATAGCTACATCTATAAATTAAGCTTCAATTTAAAGCTAAAAAACACCCTTCACAAAATTATCTAAAAACACAGAAGATGGTAGTTTAGATACGCTGTACAGAACAAAGGCCTTAGAGGACAGAAAACATTTACAATAGATGACTGTGATATTCCCTGCATTATATAATTTATATATATCAGGCTACTCTGAGAATGATAAGGAATGGCAGGAACAATCCAGTGTTTCTTTTATTTCACTTATTTCCATACATTGAAACTTCATGGATGCTGACTGAATGTACACGGAAGTTGCTTTTCTAGAATTTTCTCCAGTTAATCATAAGTTAAAGTAGATTTGACAACATTAAAAAAAAATAGATGTCTTACAAGGCTCTTAATCACAGAGTAATTACTACCAGAAGTGTCACATTACCTGATCCAGAGCCTGAAGTTGTCATATCATAAATTAAATCCTTTAAAGTAGTTCCTTCTGATATAAAGGGACGATCCAATGAAGGGTCTTCTTCGCTTGGCACACGATGATGAATTACAGTACGATTATGACAAAGATATAGAATCAACATCAGTGAAATGCAGACAAAGCAGACAGGTCCAGCAATGGCAGCAGCCAGTTCCACAGGTCCTAGGTTAGAAGCTGGTTTTCCTGGAGTAGGACCTGAGAGAGAAAATAAAAGAAAATGGTAAAACCATTAATTTCCTTCTATGCTACTAAACTTATAGTATCCTACAGCGATATTCAAACTGTTTCAATGTATTTGTTAAAACTTTTGCAGTAACTTTTTCAAGAATCATAGTAAGTACTACAAAGAACAAAAGCAATGTGCTTACTTACACTTCTCATTTAAGTCTTTAAAACTGTCCCTAACATCCCTATCCAGACGATTACAACTCTTGTTCAAACATCATGAAACTGTCTTTGCACAATCTAAGGTGTATTTTAGGCCTTCAAATTTACCTACAACTTCCACTGTTATAGAATTTTGATGCAAAAAAACCCCCCAAAACAATCAAACAAACAAAAAAAAGCAAAAATCCCAACCCCCTTACCTGGCGTTGGAATTGGAAGTTCTACTTTATTGCAGAGAGGGGTGTTACAGCAATGTGACACAGTATGGACTCCATCTCTGGTGGAGGGGGAACAAACAAATGGCCTGTCTCGGGGAATCAGATCAATTTCTGCGATACACATGCTATTGCGCATTATTTTGTCTGCAGTTCGTGTTACTGAGGCAAAACATACTCCATCTGTCACACACGTAAAGTTGTCTTTTGTACATAGCTGGCAGTAACACTCTAATTCTGTTTTGAGAAAAAAACATTAATGTTAGTATTGGTACATGTTCTGAATTGAGACACAATTTGAATGACTAAAGAAATACAAACTCAGAATGCTAGAAGGCCTTTTTGGTTACACAAACACAGAACTGTAACACCAAAAGAACAACACTACAAAACTGTTTCGTGGGACAAAAAAATTAGGAGATGAGCAGAAGAAAGACAAATTTAGAAGTCATCTCTCCTTACACAATGATGTACTAAAAGACAAAGGTTAAAATCCTATCTTTTCCTCCAGGTAAAGCAATACCACTACAGTTCCTCCTACAAAAGATCTAGACTTTTAAAACAATATTGTATCACCTACAGCATGCAAGTCTGCTATTTTCAAACCAAATACAAATAATGCCATTTTTTTCAACAATAACCACAGGTATTGCTTTAGTAAGTGACAAATAGGATGCTGTTTGTTACCCAAGATTAATACATTATGCATTACTTGACGGTTGCCATTTTGTGCCAAAAGGGCAAATTACAGCTTAATCCTCATTAAAAACCAAACCCTGCATGACCCTTTCACAGAAGCAGAATGTGGTTCAGACTTGTTACTTATGAAGCCACAGGAAAACGCTGTCTTACATTACTTAAGGTGGCGATTTACCAAAGCTATCAATTGCAGTAGTAAAGGAAAAAACATGGGGAGGGAAGCAAGAATGACAGGCTAATCACTCCTAAGATAGTTTGGTTTCATTCTTTACATTGTAGAAGTTCTTGGAGAAGGAAGACTACTAATTTCTTTCTCCACTCCTTCCTGCATTTACAGCACCAAAGCCATGCAGAAAATGGTGCAGTGGCAACAATGAAGTGTCAATACATTCTGAGTCCACTTGTTCGATTGTGAAGAGCAAAAGCTGACCTAGAACTTGTGTATGTGCACACAGAAACATTAAAATACAGAAGCTTAGACAAATTAAAAATCTTAAACATTCATTATCAAAACCCAAAAAATGTCCTGAGCCACAAAAAGGTCTCTTTCAAAGCTACGTACGAAACTCACACCAAAATGATGAGGATTAACACATGGCAAACAAAAGGTGTTCAAAATCTGAAATCTGGCATTTCACTTAAATTCGAGAGTTTAATATAACCACATGGATTGCCTTGGATTATACACGCTTCTCTATCACTGGATACCATGGATTTAAATAAATGGCAATCTGATCTCAAACATATATGTATATCATCTCAAAGTTCGAATTCTGAGAAACATTCTCTCAAAACACCCCCTTCCCCCAAGATTTTGAATCAAACCAAATCATTGTCAATCATCTACTGTTACTGAAAAGATTTGATCAGATTCTTAGGATTCATTATAGAAAGATAACCCTGTTTCAGAGAGATTCAGCACCACACAGATCAGTCAGAAAAAGGGAGGAAAAAACCGTACAAATGAGATTACAAAATTATTTTTTTATACCATGAAGATTATTGAAAAAAATAATTAGAAGGTAGATGAAATGAGAACTGGCATTCAGGAAGGTAAATCTTAACACCGCATCTTTTGAAGATGCAATTTCCCACCCATATCCCTCCCTGCCTCATCAGGAAAGTAAGGAAAGTCTTATTATTCGGAGTTTAACTACAAGAACATTTAACATTTATTTTCCTGCTGCTGTACCTTTGGTAACTTACACCTGAACAAATTATTTCTTAATCTATTAAAACCATTTTAAAAATTCTTAAAATATTTACACACACTATTTCTTTCAACTTTTTAAATGAGCACACCTTTATCTCGCTTGCTTCAGCCATGACTTCTTTTTTCTATTTAAACAGTAATTGTGGCTCATCACAACTGCACATGCATCTGAATGCCTACAGCAAGAGACAGATATTCAGTGGGATATATTTACATTGAGTCACTGTGCAGAGGCCAAGCTACTTGAAGTGAAAAATTACGTTTGGGTTGACCTTGTTACACTTATTCATCTTCCTGGTCTTGTGAAGCTCTAAAGACACACTGTTCCAACCACGACTAAATAAAGCATCTTGTGTCCCATCTTCCTCATTCACTTTGTTCCCACTTCTGTTTTGCTACAGAATTCCCACTTAGCGCAAAATGATACAATTTACACTTTTGTTCTGGTTTGATGCCACTATCTTCTGGTCTCCGGCCAAGGCACAGTTCACTGTCACACACAACGGAATGATCTCCTCGGCACAAATAAATCACTACTTCCTTCTGAATCTATTCTCCCCCTCTCATAAGAGGGGAAAACAATGCCTAACCAGCTGAATAGCAAAGCTTCTAGGAATACAGGTTTTTGCTGCTCTCTAGTGGAGACACACTTAGAAAAAAGACTCGTTAAAAATGCTTCAGCCCCCTTCCTACTCTGGCCACTTAACAGTTTTTCATGCCTTCCAATTTGAGCAGGTAACAGCAGAATTTCCATGTTTTACTAACAGGTAAACTAATACAGCATCTTCAGCAACAATCCACAGCAAGAGGTGAGAATATGGAATTGGAATATCCTTGCCCATGTCTCATTCTCCAGTTACCTGTGCGTAAAGAACATAAACTACGACTACATGAACACGTCATAGGTGAGATTTAACATCAGTGTGATGAGGAGATGTCACACTAAAACACTAGCTAAAACACTTCATTCCCATAAGGAAGTGTTTTCACTCATAACTGATATAAAAGAAAAAAAAACACCAAACCATATTATTTTCCTCTTGGAGACAGAAATTTTTACTTTTTGTCCAACTAGTCTCTGTTCTTCTCAGAAAAGTGTCACAGTAATTTTAAAAACTCAGACAGAAACCAGTCAGATCTCCAAGTTCACTTTAATGAATACATAAATTTCTAGAATGGGTTGATAACAGAAGGGAATGAAAAATTAACAACTCTGGTATAAGCTGATATTCCAGAGCCAGTAATCTTTCAGGTAAAATGCATTTCAATGCATTTGGTAAACACTGTTTAAATCTACTACCACAAAAAGCACTTTCAAAACTACTGAAGAAGAGAAATAAAGTTTTCAATCAAGTCTGTCCATGGCAGAGAACTGGGTTGGCTTTTTAAAAATTATTACAACAGTTTTTGGATGGAACCACTAGCATGAAGCTCCACTACCAACTAATGAAAGTTAATGTCGAAATGATAAAAGGCTGGAGAAACAACAGTACAAACAGCTAAACAAATCCACCGAAAGTCACACAGACAACCAGGGACATAGCCAAGAGCAGAAATTGGGTCAACACAGCAATCTAGTTCCTTGTGTATTGCGTTTTGTCACTGCACCATTACCATTCTACATAGTCATTCCTGCTTTTTGAGGCTGACTACCCTAACAGAAACAGTGAGACAACGCTGTTGTGAAAGTGGGGGTGTGCGCATTATGACATTATCATGTCACACAAGTTATCAACAGCCTATTTCTCATATCTCATATCACAAGATTACCTCTTATGTTGAATACCATCACTTGTGTAACTACTCAGACTCTGAGTTTGACAGTTTTGCCTTCCCTTTACCAAGTCTCTCTTGCATAGGTGTTGCAGTCTGGAAAGCCCCCAGCAACGGTAAAGCAAGCTGGCAGCATAAATGAGACCCTGAAACTACGCAGCTTGACAAGACTTAAAATTAACTGGTTCCCAGGAGCTCAGATATTAATACTATAGAACAAAGTACACTCTAGCCACTTAACTTTTACAAGGCTGTATTAAAACCAGACTGTTACCTACTGAAACAGCCTTTTTTGTATCTGTTGTCTTTCTGAAGAAAGAAAATTGCAGAAAGACTGTTTTTTTTCAGTTACATAAAACCCTATGAATCACTATGCAACATTTGTTAACATCCTGCATCACTACTTCAACCAGACAGTTTAGCGCAGAACACCACCGCTGGCCAAAGAATTTTTAGTCGGAAATTGTAAGTTGAGACACTGTCTTCCAAAGGATGCTAACGAGGAGCAGTACAGAAGTTAAAACTTGTGACATGTTCTAAAAAAACTCAAACTCACATCTTATTGCAAACAATTTTCAATTTTGTACTACTAATATGTTATTTAATAATATATCTTTGCTTTACAAATTTAAAAAAGACAAATAGTCTCAGCCTTCCAAAAGCAACATTTTGCTGAAAAAAATACTTCTCTTGTGATATTATAACACTTCCTCCATGGAAAAAACAATTTTTGAAACAAAAATTTTCCCAGTAAGTAGAACTTCAACAGAAGAACAATCACAACCCTTGGTTCCACAAGATGCAGAGATTCAAGGGATAAAGGAGCAAGGCTGTGATGTGCAAGAGACAATAACAGATTTTGGGGAGATACGCAAGAGGGCTGTAATGCTCACTGCCAAAGGAAAAAAGCATAATACATAGCAGTGCAAATGTCAGCATCTGAGTCTGTAATTGAGACAATCTCCTCAAACAATACACCTGACTCATCTCTGAAGTCTTTTAGCGCAAGACACAAAAAGGTTTAGGTCTTAAAATATCTGGGACAGAGGTACAGTCTTTAAAACCACAGTAGTTCATGACCTTCACTAACACATTCTTCTCACAAAGGCACTAATTAAGTTTCACAGTTGAAAAGTAACAGCACTGGGTATCAAGTTTTCAGGAAAACTTTCACATACATTTCATCCATCTATATTAAGCAAAACTCCCAGTGCAAACAGCAGGTCTTGTCAACCAAAGTAATGCACTCAAGAAAACAGACAAACGACTTTATTAATACCCTACACCCAACTTTCAAGTAATGATAAAACCTTGTGTAAAATCCCAGCTTCAAAAAAGGCATATTATATTCTTTGCAGTGTAGGTGCCAAATGGCACTTTCCATTTTCTTGCCTTCTATCCAAAACACTACCCAGACACACGTTCATGCCTCTTACGGCATGTTACAGTAACAATTTGTTTCTACTATCTTTGGTAGAAGCATATGCTTTAAAAAAACCCCGAACTAACAGAAGAAAGTAAAACTAAAAGCCCAGATAATAATTTTACTAGCATTATGAAAACAGAAAGATCTTTACTTGTACTTTTAAATTCATTCCACCATATTAATCAGATTGCTATCTTTATTTGCTTTAAGAAGCAATTGTCTGAATGCAACAGTTTCCAAGTGATGACTCCCCAGAACTTCGGAACACTAAAGACTATGGCCTACACAGTGAAAAACAGAAAGCTCATTTTCAGGCTCTGTCTTACAAATTAGGGCTGTTCTACTGTTCAGCTAACTGCTGGGATGCATTACATGCCTGATCTCCATATAAACCATATCACAAGACGACTCATCCACACAGAAACATCAGCACATTGCAGCACAGCCCGAGCAGAGGCTATCAGAAAATGCCCAACTTCGGTCAGCTCTCAACAAGAACACTGAGTACCTGCAGCCAAATCATACCTTGAACTACTTCATCAACTTAGATTACAACGCTCAGGCAAATTAACTGCCTTACCCACACCAGGGCCTCTGGATGAGTTATGGATGAGGAACCCTGGATTTCTCCTGATTCTGTTGAACAGAGAGGATTTCTCTTTTTTTTGAAGAAAAAGTAGCACACCACCACTTCCACCCATAAGGTTTTGTACGGAAGTCTGATGCCTTGTTTTCACACAAAGCTTTTAGACCTTAATTTCATGCCTCAGATTAAGGGGAAACTGTTGATTGATGAGAGGCATTAAAAGGGAAAAAGTTCAAAGCTCAAACTGAGCTAAAATTTCCTTCAACATCTAAACTGAATGTGTTACGTAAGAAAGCTTTAAATTATTAAAGCCTGCCGCACCTTTTCAAGAACACAAGAACAATCCATGGGTAACTTAAGCTTATTTCACTGTTTCCACATGAGAGATCTTCTATCATCTTCAATAAGAGTATGGGTGATTAACACCACATTTTAGTATAGCAAGTTATGCTTTAAGTAACTTGTTTTTTTTCAGCGTGAGTACCATTTAAGATTGAATTATGAACAGCATGGTATAGATTCAGACTGAGGGATGTCTCAAAGCTGTAACTGAAGAAGTTGTGGTGCTTCTCCACTTCCTCTTTAAAACCCAAAGCAATATGCAATCCAACTACAGAAGAATTTAAGAACTGAACTGAATATAAAATGCAGATTTCATCATCTAACTTAGTACAGATGAAACTGAAGCCCACATCAATTCGGGGAGTGTAACACCTGTATACCCCATTAGGCCCATCCCGAACTGCTAACTGCAGAACAACATGCACATTTAAAAAAATAAAAAGGAAAAAAGAAAACTACCCAAATCTTGCATTTATGAATGCTGTTAAGTACTCCTGTTTCATGCATTAGCTCTGCAACAGCACAGCTCTGATATCAAACCTCTTTGGCAAAACAGCGCAGGTACAGAAGGCTGGAGGAACAAAACCGTTTCACTGTACAATATTCACCCAAAGACTTCATTTCTACACGGCTCGGTCCTCACCGAGCACACAGGCGAAGGGGTGCTGGACCGAAAGTTCACCTGTCGCCGCACCACCGCGACAGCAGCACTCGGTGCTGTGGTGTGCAGCGGAGGGCAGGCAGCCCCTTGTCACCTCCGCGACGTGGGACATTCAACACGTCTCTGCACCGACCGCTCCTCCCGGCGGCACCGCTGCGAGCGCCCTGCGGCGGCCCGGGGGCTGCCGCTCCTCCCGCTGCCGGCGCACCCCGCCGGGGAGCTCTCAGGGGCTCCGCAGGGAGTGGCGGACGGATAGACGGGGGTGCTCCGCCAGCGGTAACTAAGCTGTCTTCGCGAGCCAAGGCCACACGCACCCGCCCGGGCAGACAGCGGGACACAAAGTTACCCCGGGCAGGCGTCGCCCGGAGCGCTGCTCGGCGGGAGCGAGGAAGTAGCGGCGGGTGCCAAGGGGAGCCCTCCCCTCCGCCTCTCCCGCGGAGCCGCTGCCACGCTCGACCAACAAAGGGCCGAGCGGTCCCCGCCGGGCGCGGACACC
>VZRR01005874.1:90117-328514 GCA_013398015.1 Oreocharis arfaki | reverse complement strand
CGCCCCCCGGCGGCCGCGGGCAGCCCCGACAACAACAGGCGGCGGGAGCGGGGCGCGACCCGCGCGGCCCGGGGGCGGGGCGGCGGAGCCCCCTCCCGGCGGGGCAGGGGCCAGAGCCAGAGCCGGGGGTGTCCTGGTGGGAGGGTGTCTCGGTGGGAGAGTGGCCGCTCCCGTCCCTTCGGCGCGGATCCCGAAGGGACTCGGGTAGCGGGCATGGAGCTTCCCCGCGCGTCCGGGCGCTGCGATAGCGCTTCAGCGAGCAGCTGAGGCGCTGCCAGCGGCCGGGAGGGACCCGCTGGCAGCACTGCGTGCGGAGCCGCGGGGACACCGGCACCGCTGGAGGGGAGGTGCGGGAGCGTGTGGGCAGTCCTCGAGTTGCGGGAGCGGCGGCAAAGAGTGCTAGACGAGGTATTGCTCTCGGGAGGCCCTGCGAATGGGCGGGGGCAGCGTGCGGAGCCCCGGGCCGGCCCCTGCGGGGCCGCCGGCCGGGCGGGGGCTGCAGCACACGGGCAGCGGCAGCTCCTGCCCCGCGCTCCCGCCAGCTCCCTGTCGCACGGGACAGGCCGGCGCTCCCGCGGCCAGTCCTGCAGCCGCTCCGCCATCCCGCAGCGAGGGGTTTGCTCTCCAGCAAACGGGAGCCACGGCTCTGAGCCCACAGGCTTTGTCCCCGTGCGAGGGAACAGCGGTGCCAGGCCCCGGGTGTAGCTCCCGGCTTATTGCACAGTCTGCACGTAACTTCAGGAGTTAACTGGGAATCGGGAAGCAAACTCGCGCAGTCCAAATGCTCGTCTGAGGTAACACTTGAATCTTAAAAACCTGGGGCAACTAGGATCCACCTCCTGAAGAAAATGACCGTGTCGGAGGTTGTTACTTCTATCCACAGCTTAATTAGCTTTGCATGGGTGGCAGAGCAGGAGAGGCTCTCCTCTTCCCTCTTGGAGTCAAGTAACCACTCTCCCAGCAATTACCTGCTTGCTCTGGAAATCCACCCAACCGCTCAGCTCCATTACCTGACTGTTGTGTCCAGATCCTGAATCAGTTCAGAGTCCCCCAGCATATGCTTTTATACTCCTTTTGTTGCTTGTTTTGCTTGCAGTGTGACCCTCCCATCACAGGCCAAGTCATGCAGATTACAGGTGTTTTTCCCCGTTGCTTGCAGTCTCTCTTGCAAGCCCCGTGTACTGTCTCTGTCCGATGATGCCTTCCCAGTTCACAGTGCTCAGGACAGCACCCTCCACGCTCATCAGCACCACATTCACTGCCATGGCACACTGGTCTGCCTCTCTTTTACTTGCAGTTGTTTAACCAACACTGCTTTTCATGAAGTCTTGTTTTTCCTACAGCACCCTTCACCTGGATAAGAATCTTGATACTATAACAGTTCAAAGTGAGGTTAATTCATTAATTCATTCTCTTTCATTTTCTCTCTGAACAACAATCAGTGCCATACATAAACAGATCTTAGTTATATTTTCTCTTGCAAAATAAAATTTTAATGACATGCACTTCGTGACAGATACTGGACCAAATGTCTGGGTTTGATATAGATTCACGCTGTAATGAACTACTGAAGCTGACAACACCAGGCAAACATCTTCTTAGTTATCCATATGTAGAAATACTTAGAGGGCTAATCCTCAAATAAATATATTAGCGTCAGAAAGGAATACAGAAGCACTGTTAAAATTGCTCAAATCCCAAGACACCTTTTAAATTCATATAGAGCATTGAACCTATAAGCTGAGAAAGTTACATGCCCGGGAGAAAAAACCCCAAATCCACTATTCATTTCCCCATCACCGATCTCCTGGGTTTAAGGATGGGTCACAAACCCTATCTCTGAAGGAAGGCAGGGAGCAGTAAGCAAAGCATGGTGAAGGATTTTTTTGGGGGCTTCCAGTTCAGTCCTATGGGGAATATTTTGAATTAACATCCCGAGTGACATTTGGCTGACAGACACAGAAAAATAAAAATAATTCAATAACTTGCAGGTAGCAACTCACCAACTAAGATGGATTCAGGTCACTTCCATGTAGTGCCACTAATATGGAAATATTTTTTTGCCAGGCCTCACTCTTCTTTCCTATCACACATGAATTAAAGACCACTACAGAAGAAATACCTAAAATTATGTCATGCCTTGTCCTGATCCCTGGGTTCCTCTCTCCAATCTTGTGTATATTAGATTTAAAAGCCAAAGTAAACATGGGCCAGAAGCAAAGCTACCAAAATGAGTTCTGCATGTCCAGAATTGCCCCTTTTCTTGCTATGCTTCCATGTGTCCAGATTCTTAGCACTGCAGCTTCTGGTCCTGATTAAGATGGGGTCTAAGAACTTCTGATTATGATACAGACACTTGATATTCAATGTGCTCTGGTAGACATTTGGGTCTTGTTCTTGTTGGCTCCTTCCCCCACTAGGTCCTCCTTGTCACTCTAAGATTCATCCTGGTGTTTTTCCATCGCCTTTCTCCCACAGTTACTTCTGCTGTCAATTCCCCTTTTCCAATATTTAGGTCTTCCCATTCCTTCTTATGAGCTTCATAACTGCTTTTGGTGCAGCAGGGGGTTTGCTCATCTGGGCAGTACCTGGTATCTTTAGGAGGGCTATAGAAGAGGAACTTAGATTCACTGGTTGAGATGCAAGATAGTTCATGTTACGTGTCCTGATCGGTAGCAATAAAATCTGCCTTTGTTTTTGCTATACAAAATGGAGCAGTTAAATAAAAGTTAGAAAATAAAAATTATGACCTGAAAAGATTTAAATCATTGGTTCCTCCCTACATCTGCAGGCAATTTGAATGCCAATCCAAAAAAAATGAGATCTTGATGCCTGCATCTAGTTATTTTCATCCTTAAACATGCTAGTTAGTCAAGTGAGGCTAAGTCAGACAATGACACAGTCAGTAAAACAGTTACCAAGATATGCCTTTCTGTAAAATGGCATTTTTTTAAGAAGAAAATAACTATTCTGTGATCACAGATTCTTCAAAATTACAATATTTGCTTGTCCTTTTCCTGCCAAAATAGCAAGAAAACAATTTCACTGTACAAATTTGCCAAGTTCAATAGAAAGCAATGCATGACCATTGTATTCTTATGACATTTTAACTGGATTAATTAAATATAATTTTTCAATATTTCCTGTGAAGGAATCCTTAAAAGCAGTTCTTACCCACTTCAATCCTCAGTGCTTACTGAGGTTGGAAATAATGTCATCAGTGGACATTAATTTAGAAGAACAGACAAACACTTCATTTTGGCTAGCCTCATTTTTCTAATAAATTAATGAATTTATGACATAATTATATTCCAATTACAGAAACATGCAACAAAAATAATCTCTTTTTTTAACACAAGGTAGAACACAAAACAAGATGACACAGAAAACCCAGCCTACCTGAATTTATGAGATTTGTTTAAATCATCAAATTTACTGGACATATTTGAAAAATCCTTGCTTTTTAGATTCAGTAAACCAAGTTATTATACAGGGAATATCTGCAATTTAAACACTGATTAATTTCTTTCTTCTGTCCTAGAATGTGACAGTCGTAGACAGGTGCAAGCATGCACAGGGAGAGAGACTGAAACAATTAATCTTTACTTAGTGCTAATTTTATTTCTTGTGAGAATTATTGTCAGTATATGAACACTACTTAAACTTTTTTTTTTCTGGAAGATGTAAAACGAAAGAATTGCAACTGCATGAAAGGTTCAAATAAACTCTGTACTGCAAAACCTCCACGAAGTATGAAACTATTTAGGGTATTGAAATAAAAGACATTTTGGAAAGGGACAAGTGGTGAGATAGACAATTATACAAACCAGCTTGCTCTATAGGTTAGTCTTTGAGAAAGATGAAGGATTTGAATGTTCTTGCATTATAAGCTGATTTAGTTCCAAAAATGGGCACCAGTAAATATATATTTTTAGGTTTTAAACTAAAACTATATGGAAGTGTGATAGGAAATAGTATTAATTTTGATGACTAAAAGTTTTATTAGTTTTTCAGTGTAAGAGATACAGTATCAGGGTAGTAAAGAATCTTTCTCTCACCAACAGTCTATGCACAATAAGTGCTAAAGCAGTAAAAAACAAAGGTGTTGCAATACTTCAATTTTTACAGTTTTCTGTCCGTGGTAATTAGCTAAATGTTATGTTTGTTTGTTTGGAAGAACTATTCAGTGCATCATGATATTTACAAATTACTTTCACCAAGGAACTCAGCAAGAGGAAAAGTACTGAATGTGTAACATTTACCAAAATAGAATAAGTTATTGAAAAAACACCAACATTGCCCTCCCCACCCAGTCCTTGATTTTTCCAAGCAGTTTTACTCGAACTGGGACAGAAAATATCAAAGTGCTTATTAGTGTGCAGTTTCTGTAAGTACACAAACCAGAAAGTTTCGCAAAGGTCTGTGACCTTTCTATATCAGAGACAAGCAAAAGGAATCACTTTTTTGAAGTCACTGCTTTATGAAACATTCAGAGTTATTAATTTTATACCTTATAAGCGTTGCCTGATTTGACTCATCAATGTTGCCGAAACTAAATACTGCGAGATCTTAGTTATTGAACACCCAGTTAATCATCTCCTTTAACAGAAGACCAGTTAAAGCTTTAAGACACATGAAGCCCTTTTTGCTTTTAATTCACTGTGAAACACTCCATATCCCAGAGTTATGAACTGGGCAGCCCAGCAATCCACCACATCAGCATGCAACTGCTTGGTCCCTGCAGCTAACACCCACCTTATTGCACAGATAATGGGTTTGTGAACATGCTATAGTGTCCTAAGCTCTTTAAGCAGATCTCAGTGATGACAATTAAACCCCTTAAACTTGGTGTTTCATTCCAGCTTGTAGAATCCGTCAGCTGCTGAGCTTGTTTACTACACATGTGCTAATCCAACTTCACTTGAAACTAGGTATGAGCTATTCAAGGAGAGTGGTGTTGACTCCAAGTCTCCTTACAGCGAGGTCTGATTTATGCTGAAAGCAGGGAAGAAGTGTATACTCCAAGACATGCTGCGAAACATGGCAGTGACTAGGAAGACGGGGTAGCTTGGGAAGTGGCTGCCGGAAGAAAAAAGGCTGACATCAACCGTGTCTGGAAATTACTTTAGCCTGGTCGCCATTTATCTGTTTGAAGGCCTTACATTGCTGAAGTAACTCTGTAACTTTGGTAACTCTGAAATGGCAGGGGCATCTCACCTACAGCTACAACAAAGGATACATGTGTTAAAATAGCTTGCCTCGAATTAAGAAAGGATTTTTTTTCCTTTTTTTTCCAAGCAGCTTTTACCTTCTTGAACACTACTCATCCCAATTTGATAGTGCAAGTAATAATTTATTTCATTCTGCTTATCAAGGAAAGCAACTTTCCTCCAGAGACCAGACTCAGTTTTGCTTAGAGTGGGGAAGGAGCAGCATGTGTAGCCTACAAAAAGTTAATGTCTTTCTAGCAACACACAGATCATGAGGTTTTCCTATTGTAATTCTCCATGTACCCATCAGCAGGGATGCATCCTGTGGGCTTGACAAGCTCGACTACTTCCATGGAATAAAGGCTCACAGCAGACAAGCAATTTACTAGAGTTGGAAGTGGGAATTGTGGTGACAAGGTGCTACGACCTCAAAATCAGATTTGGGGATCTAGATCACAACTTGGGTTAAATATCAGTTATCCTTTAAAAAAAAATCAAGGTTTTTAATAAAACTTTCATTTGGTGTTAAAACAACATTTTGTTCAGTAGAGTATGAACTCAATAAAAATAAAATAAAAAGAAGGAGACAGGAAAAAACAATTTAATTAATTTAAATTAATAACATAATATTTAATTCCAGACACTGATTTATTAACCCTGCAAATTGCAAATGAGAGAAGAGAGAGGTTCTTCTATCATATGCTGTAGGAACTGCTTGTTTGCTGCAGCTTTTCTAGACTTGATATGTATTCCCCATCCACTCTCATTCTTCAGTGCATGTGACTGTATGTTGCCTGAGGTGACAGCATTAAACTTTCTATCACAGTTCAGGTTCTACCAGATTGTTTCAAAATACTGTTTCTGTAGTCTCTTTAAGCATTATTGTCTGTAAGTTTTCACTTGTTCGTTTGCAAACACTAGATAGAGTTCACTCTAATGGTGCTGTACCTCGAGCATGCCCAAGAAAATTGTATGGATATTTTCTGTAACATGTTCTAAAAAGGGGTTTTTTCCTTTAAAATAGGTAATGGAATTTGTACCTACTCAGGAAAAAAAACTCAAAAAGGGAAAAATAGGCTAAAGATCTATTTGAATAAAATGACAGATTATACAGTGACAAGGAAGAATCATTTGTAGAACTTTGTTCTTTACCAGTTCTTGAGCTATAAAGTTTTAACTTTTCCCCAAGAATATGTAGTTTTGAGTAAGTCCTTGGTTATGTTTGCATTTCCAAGTGACATTATTAAGAGGGAAGACTTTTGCCACTGGACCTATATGAAAATAATAATTCATACTGTTTTCAGGTCTGAATTAGCATGGAAATCCTCCTGAACAACATTTTCTGGTTGCAAATAACAATCACTTACTTCATTCTGTTTCTCTATTACAGCAGTCGTTTTCTATCAGCCATATCCCTTGAGTATAATTCCAAAAGCAGACTTTTACCCAAGAAGTCTTAGGAGCCTGGATACTAGTTTGCTGAAGAAATTGTCTCTCTTGAGAATTTAAGCATGTTAAATTAAGATTCTAGATAAAATAATAGCCTAGAACTTCTGCAATAGTAGTGGTGAAAATACTTTTGTCACACCTGCACAACACAACTGCTTGTTGTCAGTGGTATTTAAAGGAACCATTGCCAAAAACCAGGAGAAATGCGTTCCTAATTTAAAGACAGGATAATATTAAAGAAAAAGAAAGAGCATTTTAAATGAAGATCAGGAACATGTCCATCACGGTACTGGATTATTCTGCCAACAAAATATAGGAAGTGGTGGTAGTAAGAATATGTATTTATTTGATTTAATGAAGAGTAAAAGATGGGAAAGGAAAAGCCCTCCTTGGCAAGGAGATAATTTCAGTTCAGCTAACTGGTCATGGGACTAATTTGCCAAAATTAGTGATTGTATTACAAGACAGAAAATGAAGAGCAAAAATAATGTTCAAAACTCAGTAGGGCAAAAGACTAGAGTATCTCTATATATCACTCTGATGCAGTTTAATTTTATAGGGGACATTACTCTTTTGTAGCTGTAGTTGAAGCTGTGAGAAGTCCAGATTTTCCTGAGAAGCTGAATGCTCTGTCTTTTTGCAGGATACGTATTTTCTCAGAACTTTGCTGAAGGACAAAGCACTGTGTAAATATTACATTTTGGAGACTAGCTGGGGGTCTTCTTAAAATACAGTTTAAGAGTCCACTTGAATCAACTCTCAGGAATGGCTTGGCCTACAAACACAGCAGAATTAGTTTGTTCTTATAGCCTGGCTAAGAAGAGATTCTTCCTAGCATTTGTAGGAAAACTGTTCTCTCGGCCTGAGAGGCTATGGGGTTCCGCCCTCCCTTCTGCTGATGCTTGCCCATATCCTATCCCCAGGAACCAAATCAAAGAGTAAAGTCAGAAAGGAACAAGAATCTTCCAGTTTGCAGGGTGTTTTTGATATAATGTGCTCTCTGTTGGGGTTTCATGATTTTGAGGGTGGGCATAAGGAATAATGCAGGATGTGGAACGCAAAGGTGTTTGTATCTGGTTGAACCAACTTCAGTCTATTTTAGCCTGGTAGCGCATGTTGAACTGTTGCAGTGCCTGGTGTTGCTTAACTGTTGCAGCTTTCCCTGGGAGCGCAGCGGGGGCTTCTTGGGACAAGGCAGGGATTCTCTGCCCTCCTGCAGTCTATCTCGGACTCCCCGCACCGCTGCTCCAGCTAGCAAATGGTTTCAGAGCACAGGGGTGGTACATGGGCGGTGTTGGGATACAGGAACCAATAGGGAGAACTCGACGAGTGGCCAGGACTAGGGGCAAGGGATGGAGGGAGACCTCATGGAGAGGGCAGGAAACCATCAGTAAGAGGGGGTACAGCGCCACATTGAACTACCCCACACTATCTGTAACCTGTTCTAAAATGAACTCGTTTATGTGGAGCTTTTCTTCCATGAGTGAATCAGGGACAGAATTGCATTCCTTTGGCCACTGTTCTGTGCCCACAAACATGAGATCATCCTTTCTCTTGGGCCACACCATGCCTTAGTCATGCCTTGATGAGTAATCCTAGTTCTCTGGATACTGCTTTCCTGTGAGCAAAATGAGGAAGAAACCCTTTGAAAAGGGAACTGCCATCAACCACTTGAGCCTAAAATGCAGTGTGTATCTGAATATTGCTACAAAAACTGTAAAGGAATAGTTGGGTCTCATCAGCTTCCTATCCTGTTCAGTACTGTTCTAACTTCATCCTGTAGTTAACTTCTCTGCATGCCTCCAAGTTGGCTTGAATGGGACAGTCACAGCTGCCACTGAGCTTTACTGGTATTAATGAAAGACACTGACAAGTTTTCCCCGAAGTAGTGGAATAGGCAGATTGTTACCCCATTCATCCTCTGTAGTTTACTTTGGGCTAAAACACGTTTAGACTTCTCTTGCTTATGAACTAGGATGAACTTTTGAGCAGGCTCTAATTTTGTATGACAAAAAGTTGCTGCTCTACTTCTTATCTGCCTGCCTTTGACTAAAATAGGTTTCTGTAGTTTAGAAGTAACTTAATTTAGATGTAGGCAGCTAAAGTCTTGTCACTGTAGCTTTTTTACAGTTGAGTGCTTAAGTTCTCTGCACAATGTACAGAGAGATGCTCACTTATTCATTAACAGAAAGTTTTGAAGCAGGGTTGCCTAAACTTTTTCACTCTCTCCACATAGTTAATAGATTCTATGTAGAATCAGGGTATTTCTGCAAAAGTATTCCTGGGAGCTGTTACATTTTAACACATTATTCTAATGGAAAATAGAGGTTTAATGCCCAAATGATTTGTGCTCACAGACCTTATTTTCAAGACTAAGGGTATTTGGAGTGCTAATCTAAGTCTTTCCTGCTGGAGCTATTTCAATAGTTCTGGATTCATATTCACTAGCTACAGAAAGATTTTTGCTCTTTACTAGCCTAAAGTGTCAATGGCAGCATGGTTGCCCACGAATGTCCGCCTGTGGCCAAGGAGAAATTAGACGACCATGAATCCTGGACATGGATACATAAATCCTTTTCATCGCTGTGTTTGACATCTATCAGATTTAATTGAGCTGCTCTTCACAACCATTCCCTCCTAGTTCACGTTTCCTTTTGTAGTTCGGACTGTAGCAATCTTGTTTACTGCCTTCAGAGTTGCTTTAATAGAACTTACACAGAGCCAATAATTTCCTCTAGCTTCTCATTCGTAGAGTTCACCACAACTTCAGAGCTTTATTATTCCTCCTCCCCAGTCCTTTTGACTTGTCTTACCCTGCTCCCTTCCCACCTTATGTCTTACTAAGTGTACCAGTACAACAGGATACATCTGTGACTTTTTTGATCGCTCCTCGAGGCTATTCATCAGTTTTCCTGAGCTTTTCTCCTGGTGATGAGCAATTGGGTTTTTGTAAGAAATATACTGTGATCCAGTAACTTTGACAGAATGAGTAGCTTATTATCTGTCATTATATAGCACTCAGTTGAGAACAGGACCTTGCTCTTGTGTGCCCAAGGCTTGCAGTATCCTCTGATGTATCACCAATACCTAGGTTGGGAGAGCTGACTCTCTTTTTTTTAAAAAAAGTGTGAACGTTAGGAGGTGATTGAATTAGATGCTGCTAACTTATCTTGCTTCTCTCCCCCGACCTTTTGTTTGTCAGAACAGAGATCTTCTGTCAGGAGATAAATTTTGACAGGCCCAGGCCACAAATTTATTCTGACTTTGGTGGCAATTACCTCTATCCATCAGCTGGACACTTTCCTGACCTAACAGAAAAGAATCATGGCACATGATTCTTCCAACTTTCTGCCTTCTTAAAATGGAGGTGTAAAATCTGACCACACTGCTGCACCTTCAATTCATTTGCCTGCAATTTGAGAAGATAGAGCTTTGGAGTTAGCTTAGCTGTACTTTGAGCAGGGAGTTGGATTAGATGACCTTCTGAGACCATTTCCAATCTAAATTATTCTACTATTCTAAGACATATCAAGCTACAGGAAAGCAAGGAGAGAGATAGTGACTAGGCATTTAACTGGTTAAATGAATCATCCAGATTAATGAATCTGGATGAACTCTGGTTATTAATAAGTTTGTTTTTGTTTTTGTTTTTGAATAACAGTCTGTATGCCAATTTCTAATTCAGGTGGATTAATGCATGGAATTGGTTTTGGCTGGATGTAAAGCTTTTGCACAAACAGCAGTTCTATGAATTCTCTTTTGAATTTCTGTAAGCTTTATTTGGATGAAAATGAAGATCAAGATGGGGGTTCTGCAGCCTCAAGGATGAAAACACTTTTAAATAACCCCCAAAGCTTGATCTGTATTAGTGGTATATGTTTTAACTGCTCAGATCAGTTCTGCCATAGCAAATTTTAGTGTGGTCTTCCAAACTCTTGAGCCAATTAGCTTCTGTACATTGATATCTCGGCAAAGGAGGCAAACGGTCTCAGTGTTTGTTTAAAAGAACTTGGCTTGTTAGTGTATGGTGTCAAAACTGATGTGTCTTCCTTATACGGGCTACCTCCAAATCCTGGATGCTTGAGATCAAGAACAGAAAATGTCCAAGATAAATTTGTGGTTTAAGAACAGTTTTGCTATAATGATAGAGGAACGTTGCTGAATTGTAGTGTGGGAAAAAGCTGCTGAGAGGAAGTCAGGTTCTTCTTCTGTAGGCAGAACCCATGTCAATGAAATACAGTAGCGAATGTTCCTGAAATAACCTGTTCACAGATGTACTCTAGGGACTTCCCAAGCCCCAGGGACTTGTGAAAGTTCAGAGCCCACTGGGTTATACCTTCTTGGGAGGAAACATGGACTTCAAAATAATGAGATCAACAAGCTGGATATTGCTTTGATGAAGCTGACGAACATTTCCCAATTCACTCAGCTGAAAAAAGGAGACGTAATATGACTGGGCTTGGTTTTGGTCAACCTTACAATTACAATTTAGTAAACACAGGAGTTCAAACACACTACTCACCCTACCCTAATATAGTGAGGGATCAAGGGATGCAGTCTCACATTTCAAAGTGTCAGAGAGGCTTCTGGTAGGCTGGCTGAAAGGGTGGTGGGATGATTCTAGGAACTCATGTTTAGTGTCTCAGGCAAATCTAGGCACACCTCTAGACTCTGAAAAATCACTGAGAGGATGCTGCTGACTCTGGGATCAGAAGCTGTTCAGTACTCCAAACAGGCGGGCTGTACACAAACATGATGCCTGATCCACCAGCTGGGGTAAAGCACCCAGACAAATGTCTTGTGTTGCCCTGTTTGCTGATGAAGGCATCATGGTGGTAGTTATCAGTTGTACAGGATGACTGTACCAGTATCCTTTAATTCTCAGATATTTGAAACCTCCTAGCTCTGTGAAAAGTCAATCCATGCCCTAACCAAGGTGCTCATCAGTGTTGAAAGAGATGAGGATAATGGAATGGCACAATATATCCATATACAGCTTGAGAACAAATGTGTAGGACAATGACAACTTCAGGGGCTGCCCTGAATGAATGCAGTCCGACCATAGGGTTTACATGAATGGAGAATGTTTGCAGGAGGAATTTATGTTATTAAATTTGGCAAAAAGACATAAAGAACCATTGATGGGTGTTCTGTGGGTATCAGACATGCATGTCCTGCAGCCCCTCTACGGGCTTTCAGTAGGATGAGGACTCCAGTTAGCCCTGAGACCACAACGCCTAAGCACCTGTGAGTACAATCGAACCTTTCTGTTCCAAAATAGGGTGGCTCTTTCAAATTACCCACAACGGTAGTTCTTGACACACACTGTCCCCACAAATCATCCCACAAAGAAGTGGCTGGAAGGGTTACAAATGGCACTGACCAGAATTGTGTCAGGGAACAGTTCAACTGTCAGTCAGACATGATATTTCTGCTAATAGCTCTGCCTTGATTGTGATAATTTTCTAGTACAGTGGTAGCCTTGAGGATGACACTAGCCTCAGTTGAAACCTTGAAGCCTGCAAAGTGAAAACATGTAACTGTAGAGCAAAGATAAATACTGGCAAACCGTTTTTTGGAGGTTAAAGCCAACCCATCCTCTAACTCAGCGGGGAGATAATGTTTTTCCAGTAGCAAACCACCACTATGGCTAGGAGCTCAATGAGTATGTCTGGAACCAAAGAAGGCCAAACAAAACACCTATGAGGTTGTATTGGTACTGGTCTGTGGAAAACACTGTTATTTTACTGCTGTTCTTGTCAACATACTCGGAGTGCACAATACAAAACATACCTTTCTTGCAGAGGCAATGTCATCGTCATCCTGGTTTGAATTTGAATGTGATCTTAGGCACTTCTTATAAGGTCCAACAGGGCTGTCACCCCCTTTTCTGCTGAGCATTGCTAGTTTCCCTGAGACCAGCTGAAGGAAGGTTATAAGTTACCTCTGATCAATCAGAGTGTGATGCTGAATTTATTTCACATGTGTCTTGTGGCTTAACCCTGACTGGCAACTCAGCCCCACACAGCTGCTTGCTTAGTTCCCCCAGGGTGGCATGGGGGAGAGAAGCGGAAGAGTAAAAATGAGAAAACTCATGGGTTGCATTCGATAGGTAAAAAAGCCACACACACAAGCAGAACAAAACAGGGATTTAATTCACTTCTTCTCCCATTGTCAGGAATTGTTAAGACCAGGAGACCAGGGCTGGAATGGAATGGTGACTTGGGATGATAAATTACATTGTTGCAATTATTCCGCCTTCCTGCTTCTTCCCCCCATTTTATATGCTGAGCATGACGCCATCTGATATGAGATATCCCTGTGGTGAGCTGTCTCAGCTGTGTCCACTCACAACTTCTTGTGCACCCCCAGCTGCCTTGCTGGTGAGAGGCAGAAAAGGCCTTGGCTCTGTGTAAGCCCTGACCAGCAAGAATGAAAACATCCCTGTGTTAGCAACACCGTTGTCAGCACACAGCCAAAACACAGCCCCATACTAGCTACTGTGAAGAAAATTAACTCTACCCCAGGCAAACTGGCACAATATAGAAATTCCCACAGCCTGTGCTGTCTGTAATTCCATTACTCTCTTTTGCCCACGCAGGATGAAGAGATGTTCTGACTTTGTGTTCCCTCTCCCCCAGGCAAAGTCTACTACTGCTGGTGCCGAGTCATTCACTCTGGGTGCACCTCCAGGTTTGGCTGTGTGTACATATAGCCATTAATTAGGAATATTAGGAGTAGAACAGGGTGGTGTTATGGTGTGGTGTTTTTGTTTTTTTTTTTTTTAATATTGATACAGTAGAAGGGAATCTGGTAGGTAAAATTTTAGATCAACTGGTAACAGTGGAAATTGCACCAAGGTGCAGAATAGGCCTTTTAAGATGCAGCAAATAGCAGGCCTCTGACTGGTTAAAAAAGGGAGGCTAGATTCAGATTAAAGTATCAAAGTACTTCAGTAGATGTTCATTTAGAAATATTTCTATCTCTGGGCAGCTACCCTTGAAGCATTAAGGAGAGACAGCAGGGACAAACTGTTGGAGTGCAGGCTTGAACTGTATATCAGACAGCAAATAACAGTCAAACCCCAATCGGATGCTTTTTAGGATGCATGCATGGCATTAATTCCAGTACTTGAACACCAAAATAAAATTGCAATTCTAGCATCTAATTTTTAAAAAATTCAGTTCTCTTCTCCAGGACAGTACTGGAGTGAAAACAAGAATTGCAGGTGTTAATGCAGAAGTAATACCTAAATCTCAAAGCCGAAGAGGAGGAACTGTGGAATCTTCCAGGCAGGACATACTGCAACTCATTCTTTCTTCTTTCACTGCACAGCTCAGAAGCAAGGCTGGCAGTCTTTGGTTACACCAAAATGAGTTTTGTTGATTGTCAGTCCTTTGACAGGTATATGCTGCACTGCAGAAACTCACAGGTTTGGCTTATGCTTGAGCAGCAATGGGAGGAGAAACTGCTCCTCTCACTGCAGTTCTGGGCAGAGCAGCACACTACTGATAAATGGTAACATGACATGGTTTGTAATTGCCCAAAGAAAAGACCCCTGAACTGAGAAGGCGGAAGACCTGCTGATTACCTACTGCTAACAAAACCAGTGGGCCAGAAGAGGATTTTTAGGTATTCACAAATTCAGTACAATTTGGACTGCTACATTGATTTCTTGTGCAGTTACTGTTTTCAACCTTGCTCTAGTGTTCTCTTGGTGATTACTCTGCCACAGTTTCTTACCTGAATTAGCAAACGTTCTTCCTCAAGTATACCTGACCTTTGTGCTGGAATTGTGCTGAAAAAAGCACTCTCCTTTGATATAGAAAGCTAAAGTATTCTAAGTATTGGGCTATTTTTTTTCTATGTCATATCCTTGATGAATATTATTTTTTCTTTTCAATTATACTAGGGAATCTGAAGAACATCACTGGCTTTGAAAAAAAATGTGTGGTGTTGTTGTTGTTGTTTTCCCCAAGGGAAACTTCTTCTTTCTAACAGATTTCTCATGCCATTCTCTGGTAAAGGGGTCTCCCTTGGTGTGTGAGCAGGCCTGTGAACCCAGCACCACAGCAGCCCCGATGGTGCATGGTTCATGCTCTGTATTCTGTTAAAGGGTGTGCAATAAATTCCTGTATCCTGCAGATTAATGTTAGAAGTGGGAAGCAAACCCTGAGAGTTTTTAGCAACTTAATGATGGTGCTTAACCATTTCAGTTCCCTGCTAAGCTCTGTTCAGGATATAGAGATGGGTTAGCTCTGTGAAAGGACTGGCACAAAGATCTCCAGATGCATTTTGCTGGACTCAAACTCTAGTTCAGTATCTCCTAAAACCTGCATGTTTTCATTAGTCTTCTCTCGTTCCCCTTCACAGAGCTCTTCCCATGACCCTGCCACCTCTTGCCACTGCAACTCCAGGTGAAGAGATAGCCAGCCCCCTGACTGCTGGTTGAAGAGGAGAGGAAGAGCGGGGACTGATGCAGGTGACTGACTGCAAGTAGAGACCCCACTGGCCTGTAAAGGATTAAAAGTAGATGGTTCCTGCTTGAAGCAGGTAAAAGCACTTTATTTCCCCCCCTTGAACCTTCTGTGACTCAGACTGAAACCCTGCTGTACATAAATAATTCTTCCAGCTCTGTGAACTGGAGGAATTTGGCATAAGCATGCTCAGTATTTTAGGAAAGTCGACTATAAATGAGTGCAGTGAATTGTTACACATACATTTTAAATGTAATACAAACAGCTTTTGCCTTATTACCATGTTGTAATAATAGAATAATTTACTTTTTTTACGTTTCCAGAAAAAAATGAAGATATCATTCAGCTGACCCTGGGAAATAAGCTTTTATAATCAATTGGAAAAATAAAGCTGGATTTCATAATATTTAGTTGTATAATTACATCATTTTAGTATTGTAAGTGTGATTTTCTTTTGTCTGTTGACAAAAGCTGTCTAGTTATTTAACATTCTATTTGTCAGCAAATGAACATGTATTTCCAACACGGATTCTTGTTTAAATCTTAAAGAAAATGATAATGTGGAGTTCGACCTCCATAGTCCCAGCCTGATAAAACATAAGTAAATACGTTTAAAGTATGCAGTAGACAAATACATCAGTGAAAGACTTTAGATATTATGATGGCATTGTTAGTAAAGAATACTACCATTTCCTGATCATTCCTATAATTGTTGCAGTTATTTTCTATTAACAATTCTTTAATTATGTGAATGCCAGAAGGGTAAATTCACAAAAAGAAAAATCACTTTACATATAACTTAGTGGGATAACAATGTGTAGAACCTATTTTAAAGAAACCATGACAGACATATTTAATTCATCAGTCTGACACAAAAGGAAACAACTTCCTCTAATACGCAGTGAAATAAATAAAGGTCAGATGGTTCATTTGTCTGCATTTCTTTGCTCAGTTCTACCAGTTAAACAGGATGTTTTCTATTAACATTGCCTTCAGGTTTCCTGGTAACAATAGCACCAAAATAAAGACCAGATTTTGTCTACATGAAATTCACTCCTCCTGCATAAAATCCCATACCTACAATCTGCAAAGCGAAAAGCTGAAATAAGATGTGGGAGCTCCTATATTTCTGTGTAAGCACCAGGCTGAGATCCGCACAAGCTTACAGGAGTCAGGTACTCGGCTTCCACTAAAACTCAGAGGAGGTGAGCACCTTTGCTCTTAAAGCTTTGTTTCACAAATGCAAGCTCTGTAAGGCGTGAGAGCCTCCCAGTATTTGCTGTATATATGAATATATATGAACGGTGCCTTGGGTATTCAAAATCTATGCAAGTGAAAAGGAGAGCACGGAGCATGCAGCTTCTGAGCTATGATGCAGCAGCAGCCTTGCTGAGCCATACTGCTTACGAGGCAGGCTACTGGATCTTCCTCACAGACCACACTTGACTTGTGCCCTTAGGCGACCTCCAGCTCAGGCAGAGGAACATGAGCTAACTGTTAGCAAACTTTGAACAACATGGGGCTCAAGTGGAAGGAACGGCTTTAAGCCAGCCATGTGTGCACTGGATGTTCCACCTAACTGGAATGTGGTTTGTGTTGAGGTATGTTTTCTTTGGCTATTTTTTTCCTGAAATGTGCAATTACAAAAATTAAAATATTTACATCATTACAAATGAAATTTCAGTGTCAGCTTTTTTCTGTCGTCGAATGGAATATTCCTATGTGCAACAGGTGAATTATTTTCCTTGGGGATCAGATACAAAACTGTTTTCAATACAGAGAACAATAAACTGATTATTACAGCTATATACTTTCTGGTCAAGAAGTTTCCCTGTGTTCAGTGGCGATGCTTGTCCCATAGCTCCCATATCAGCTGTGTGCCAGGCTTCACAGTAGTTGCTAACCAGTCGGATCCCATTTGCAGTTGAACCATGCCATATTACTTTCTGAGGCCTGAAAGGTAACATTAAGAAGTCATTTATTGGAAAAGTCTCTTTCTCTCTATTCAACTGCAAACCTGTATGTGTGGTGATCTGCATTCCTTGTGCTTGAGGCAAAGAGTGGTTAGGTAAAGATGAAGACAGAAAGAAGAGAAAGTAAGGAGAACATAAACTGATATCCCATTTCTAGACTATCAGAAATGGCGAAGAAAAATGGCATAAAGAAAGTGAGAAATTTTTATCACATGTCTAGTAGCCCAAGATACTGCTACTATTTTTATTACTATCTGGTAAAAGTAGAAATACCCCCCTTATATGTAACATATAAAACATAAATGGTAATGTAAACTCACCAAGATGAATCCATCATGACATTCCTCCCATCAAAGGAGTATATTGGAACATGAATGTTGAACTGTCCACCATTTCCATCAAATATAGATTCCCAGTTACTGAAAAGGGTTTCTCCCTGTTAAAATTTCAAAGCCACTTTCACAAACAAAACAAATCCCAAATCTACATCAAATCCAAGTCTACCTTTATGGACTCATCTGTAAATTGAAAATTGTATCTGCATTTAAGGACACTAGTGATTTCATCTTTCACATCTGTTTCTGCATAATGTTCCTGAACAAACTTGTCTCATCTGTAATCTCTATGCAAATGGCTCTCTGGGCCATGCCTTTGCCTCAAAGTTGTCTCCCTGTTCTATTGTCACTTCAAAAATTCTGCTTGATCATCCCCTGTCCTTTTCCTCCTAAGGCATTGTTTGAAAAATTGCTTATAACTACTGTAGCTGTAGAGAAAATATAGACATAACTTGTGCTGGAACTTCTGTTAAGGTCATAGTTTTGTGAAAAGTGTTGCAAATGTTCAGGGCAAAACCCTTGCATCTGGCTTCCTCTCAAACTGCTTTTGAGTTTTTCCAGTCTAAGTTGGAACAATATTGTCTTCACAAATTTCTCTCAAGGCTCTGTGTTTGCATGCACTTCAGAGCAGCATCCGTTCAATATGTTCCAAGCATCATGTGTTATTCCTGTAGGTTTCTTTGGCCGCTTGTTCTGGGAGCCAGCCAATGCTACAAAGACATGGTTTGTTTTCCTCAGTTTGAGAGTGTGTCTGTTTATGTAAGACCACAAAATGACTCATGCTCTAGACTTTCCTCTCTGTTCCGTTGGGGTATATTCAACATCATTCCTGAGCACGGAATTTACATTTTTCTTAGAAATGAGAAAAATAGGTATTTTATCCTATGATCACACTAAAAGGTAGAACATAATAACTCAGTAGTTTTCTACTTCATCACAACTTTTTTGTTTCTTGAATCTGACTGTGAAATATGAAGTAAAGCTGCTTCTTTATAAAATGCTGTTTGAACTGAAACTTTGTGCTTTGGTTACTTTCCAAGATTTTTGGGGAACCTACAGCCTATTCTAAAAAAATAAGCACAAAGTACCCATTTTTACCTGAAGATTGACTACTGGCAAATGGTTTCGGTCTGTTTTTCTGACAACTGTGGCCAGATCTTGCAAGTGTGATGAGAGGAAGGCTCTATAGGTAGACGTCAAACCTGCAAGCTGGGCCTGCCGAAAACACTGAAAATCTGCTCTCATGTCACCAGACAATGGGAAGTTCAAAGCCACCATATGCAACTGGAAGAAAAAAGAAGAAAAGGCACCGTTTTAAAAAAAGTTTATGACACTAGGAAGATGTATATTGGAAACAAAACTGTGCCCCCTCCTCCTGCCAGCACAGAACACATACCCTTCATAACAGGTATGAAAGTTATTTGTTGCCATAACAACATTGATTTCTCAGAGCCCTGAGACCCTTAGCAGATATATCAATTTATCTTTCAACATTAAGGAAACCATGGATATTATATACTCCTAAAAAGAAAAATATTTTAAAAGCAGCTAATATTTTTAATCAAAATCTTGGAGTTTTCACACGAACAAAACCCTAAATCCTACAAACATGAAAAAAAGTAGTAAGAAGTGACTAGATACCATTTAAAAACGCAAGAATATGTATACAGTATACAATACAAAAATATAGGAAGTAGCATTCTTAAGTCAAGCAGCACAGATGCAAGAACTAACCCACATTCTTGCTTCCTTTTTTCCTTTCTCTTTGGTTTCATTTTTTAGATATAACTCAGTTAACTTGCTTTGTCGAAGTATTTTAAAGTCTTTTAAATAAAGGCTTAGGTTCTAAAGTGTCTATCTAGGCCAAGCAGCACCATGAAGATTGAAAATACTGTAATGAGTATTTTAATTATTTGTTACACTATCGGTAGCTTAGAAGTTACTCTGTGTTGTAGGTACAATCACTAAGTGAAGAGGTATTCCTAACTCAGAGTCAGGATTTTTTTTCTTTGAGATGGGAAAGGGGCTGGGATGATGAAAATAGATCTGAAGCGAACAATTTCAAATTGTGTCTGAGATGTCTAAACAAGTTAAAGAAGTGTATTTGTAAATTTCTGAAGTAAAATCTCTAAGTTTGAAGAGCAAATATCACAGCTGTCCCTCAAGATGCAAACTATCACATTACAAATCACAGCTCTGCAGCTGCAATACAGATCTCATACTTACTGCTGGTTTTCCATTGTTCATATTTGATATTGGTCTCAGTGCTGGAATAGACTGAAATCCCTGTTATTCGAACACAAGCAAAAAAAAAAAAATTGAATATTAGAATTTTCAGAAATATCAGATACTCAGTAATTTTTTAAATAAAATTTAATCACACCTGGAGTCCTGCATGAAAGCAGCCTGCTCTTGGTAAGAGCAGAAGAGCAGTTGAGGAAAATCAATACCGAAAAGGTAAGGAGGATGTGAAAACAGAAAATGTAATGGGTGGAAACACTTCTCAACCTGGTTAATTGTTTCAGGAACAGCAAAGTTTTCTTCTCCAGTTATGGCGAGTATGAGTAACAAGCCACTGGCTGTAGCAGATGGGAAACTCAAGAGGTGCCAGCTGGAGGCTGCAGACAATTTCTGATAACATGAGGTCTAGATGTTTTCCCAGAGTGCTAGGTGAACTTCTCCCTGACCTACTTTAACCTTTTTTATTTCTTTCTGGCCATCTTCCTTCTCACTGCTCCTTCCTAGCACTCCCTTGCCCTTTCATTTTCTCAGCAGACCAATTAACCTGTCATAAAAAAAAACCCCTTCTCTATTCCCTTTGTCGCTTCTTGGTTTTCATCCTCCTGCAATTTTTTGAGACAGACAGCGCATTCACATGCAGGTTGGTACAATAACTTGCAGAATGGGGTCAGAGCCAAACTAAAAATTGAGGCTTTAGACTACTCCCCCTGCACGCTGCAGAGCAAGCTACATTCAGGGGTAACTATGGTACACTGAATACAGGACTATAATCTTTCAAAGAAAATCTGCTTTTCAGAAACCCTTTTTTGACCTTCCTTGAAGGGAATCAGGGCTTGATATCACTGATTACAGGGTTATGAAATGGAATTCTGTGGGTTTGTGATTTTTTTTTGTTTTGTTTCTTTATTCTCTTTCATTTTGTTTTGTGGTGGTCTTTTTTTGTTGTTTTTGTTTTGTTTTTGGTTTGTTTGTTTGTTGTTTTTTGTTTGTTTGTTTGTTTGGTTTTTTTTGTGGGCAGCTTACTTTATTCTGCTTTTTGTGAATGTGGCTTTGTCTCTGTAGTGTTTGGAGCCTCAGAAGATATTGCAAACAGATTACTGTCCAAGCAAATCAATTTGCAAGCTTACGTAGTGGTAGGATGCTTATTTTGAACTGGCAAATCTCAGTGGAAAATCACATTGTGCAGAGATCTGCATGCAACTTCTGCCGAGTGTATCATGCATCTAGACTCAGTTTTTCATGGTCCAATATTTTGTACTTACATGGCTTGATATGGCAGGAGGAGGAAGGCTGTCAGCAGGGATAGGAATTAGCTCACCAAGCTGAAAGAAACAAAAAGGAGAGTAGAACAAAACCATATCACCAGGAGCTTCTGAACTCAAGAAAAGGAGCCTTGCACCCACGCTTCTCCTCCTCTGTAAAAATATCTCCCTCAACTTCATTGTGAGGAAGGGAGTTGGAAAAGATCAGTGTGTAGTGCAATAGTACCTGCAATTTTCTCCATCCATTTCGAACACGGATAAAAACCTCACTGGTTTCCCTCAGATAGATTAGTGTACCTTCTGCTACATAGTGAACTTTTTCCAACATACCCTCAATGTTCTGGAATGTCGTAACCTGTCAAATAGGAAAATGAAACATACTTAGTCAGACACACAAAATATTTTGCAAGTTAAATAGTCTCATTTGGGCACATAAATGTTAAGACTTCTGCAGGAAATGCTCATGAAGTCAGTTTTATGTAATTTAATCCATAAGGGATTCATATTCAGTTATATGAATATCTTGCTACTTTGGCATACCAGCATCATCATTCGTTGGATTGTAGTAGAGCTATAGCACTTTTGTACAAATTTTGTACAGAGTGAAGATCATGGCACTGCTACAATTTAGCATCCTAGATCAAAAGTTCGGAGTTCGGAAGAGAACAGCAGTAGTTTAAAATTGGGGCAAGTTTCAGGAAACTGTAATTTCTTTCAGTATTTTTTCTTATTTCGTCATTGTCAGAAAGCATATTAATACTTTATGAATAATGTAGACACTACTATACATTTGTATTTTATTTTTAATCTCAGTTTTGGCCTAAGTAAGCTTGGACCTTCTATCCGAGAGAGTAGCTCCCAGCCTGCAACTACAGTCTTGTCTTGGGGCACCAGTCTTTGAACATTCGTTTCTCCCCTGAGAATTGCAATGAATACCCTCTGCTAGCTTGAACAGGGTTTTTTGGGGGTGTTTGTTTGTTTGTTAGTTTTTTCCCAGAAACTATGAATTCTTAATTTAGAAATTACTAAGACTTCCGTCTTAGCTGTTTTTTTTTTCTTCATGGATATCTTGGATCCAATTTTGATTTGTTTCGTAATGTAAGGAAAGGAAACAAATTTACATGTATTCTCTGGCACAATGATTTCTAGGTTTTCTAGGGAAATCTACAGTTTGCATCTTAATGTAAGGAAAGGAAACAAATTTACATGTATTCTCTGGCACAGTGATTTCTAGATTTTCTAGGGAAATCTACAGTTCGCATCTTAAAATTATGTGGTTTATGAAACATTCTAATAAATAAAAACACAGGATGGAACTTTTGCTCCTCTTTCAGTGCTACCAGTGACCACTAAAAGTCTGGAAGAAAATTTTCTATACCAAACTTCCTTATTTTGCTCTCTTACCAGATTCCTGGTGGCAGGTGACCCTGGCTCTCCAGGAGGACCTGGTGGCCCAGGCATTGCAGCTGCTAAAATAAAATAAGCATACAATACATGCTGAAGGTCATCTTTTTTGTGAGGAAATGTGAGTGACATAAAGAAAGGACTTAGTGGTGGTGTCCAGGAGCAGTGGAAGTTTTAAATAGCCAGTCGTGTCCTGAATAGCTCAAGTCAACTATAGAAAATAAATTCTAAGGATTTTTTAAGAAGCAATGATGAAACAGTCTTTTCTTTGGTTTTTTGTGATGTTAAGGCCAACAGATTGCAATCTGTTATAGAAACTGCAAACGAAGAATCAGACCCCTTTAAATTGACCAGGATGTTGTTCTGCTAGTTCTTCAGCACATGGAAGAGGAAGAACTTTTTGCTCCTGGCCATGAAAGATTTGAGAGAGTCATTACATCTTTTGCTCTGAAGGCAAATAAAAATTTACTTTTCCTTAGATGAAAAATGCACGTGTGTAAGCTCAGCTTATGTTTCAAAGCAAAAAAGAATTCTTCAGGGGTATGAACTTGGACTTCTGAGAATGAAGTCCACACTACGTAGTATCTGTCTCTACTCCAAACATGAATTTCTTCACCTTGAGCTGGAGTAAAAATTTCTTCCTTTTAAGGCAGGAAATATTCAAAGATACATAAGACTGACAGCATGCATTTTGTGCAAATGCATGGCATGATAACGGAGATTTGAAGCTGTTTTTACGAAGGAGTTTCTACACAAGGACCTCGCTTGTTTGTTTTTGTGAAACCCAGAGGAGCCTTGAAATCACCTTTTACAAACTGAAGAATCTATGCTCCAAGGCATTTGCAAGGATACTCCAGAGCAGGTCCTTCATGCCAATGGCAGGGGGAAGGGGCTCAGTCCTCAGAAGTGTTTAGAGCTATTTACCTACAGATAAGCTACTCCTCTTTCCCCATATTACAAATATGTGAACCCCATACTACAATATGTGAACTCCATAATTACAGATAGTAATAGCTTTAAAAGAGATAACTGAGCCTTGAAGATAGGAAATAAATAAACACCTATTCTTAACATTTAGTAAAATGTGCACTGCCTAAAGAACCTTTCTACAAAGCAAAGAGGAAAATGTGTGGGAGGATGATGAAGACTTATGTCAGAGAGCATAAACGAAAGTATAGGGATGGAATACTAATAATAATTCGTTTTGTCTGACTGGGTCTCTCAGCTAATATCCAGAAGTGCATAATATAAATTACATAGGAAAAGGCCCGAAGACCTTTATGACCTTCACGGATGCTGTGGATCTGTCTACATTGTGACGATCAGGGGCTGGTTCACATAAAGCCTATGTTCCAATGTCGAACATATTAAGAATTTTTTCTTTCTCAAATATTATTCAGGGGATGAATTCTTCTGATAGACACTAATTTAATAATATTGACTGGATGACAGATTGGAAGTCTCATCTGCTCTATAAACAAGGCTGACCAGGTTCAAGAAATACCTGGAGAGAACAAACTGAAGACAGAGATGTCTTCTCCCCAAACTAGCATACTGGAGGCACAGGTCTTGTGGGAAAACAGGCTAACTGTTAGTTCTCAGGAATGGAGACCTGTATTTGCTAGACGTGTTGAAACTTTAGGAAGAACAGATCTGTGTTATAGCATCTCTGTTCAGTTAAAAACTCCCATTCTACTAATACACCATCTTCAGCTGAGATTAAGGAATGCTCTGCTCTGGTTTTACCTGGCTGGATTCCCATCCTGGTCACAGTTCCTAGAGGGAGGAATCAGTCATTTTCTCAGGCATACCCGTCAATTAATGTCAGAGAAGCCCAGGACCCTATCCACCAGAACCCAAGGCTAGACATTAACAGTATGAGTCTCATCACTAGGAAACTTGTGACCCAAAAGGAATCAAAAGCACAAATGTCTGGAACTGTGACACTTGATTTCTAGCCACGTACTCCCTTTGATGTCACCTTGTTTGCGAAATTCCTTCTTGATGTGACTATTTGTGGCACTTTTTGCTCCTTTTCTAACCCAGTAAGTTGAAAACCATTAAAGGCAGAAATGAAAACCATTTAAATGAAAACCATTTAAACCATTAAAGCAACCTAAAGTTACATTTCTATTCAGCATTTGCATAGCAATTAGTTTTTAGAAGCAGTTCTCCAGCAGTCTCATTCTACACTTAAACTCTACTGTGGGTACTGCCTTTTCATCAGAGAATCAGAGAAGCACTTGGGCTGGAAAACACCCTTAATATCATCAGTGACACCCAGCACTGCAAAGTCTACCACTAAAACATGTCCCTAAGTGCCATGGTTACACTTCCAGGGACGGTGACTTAACTACTTCCCTGGGCAGCCTGCTCCAGTGGCAACCCTTTAGGTGAACAAAAAAATTTCACATCCAATCTAAACCTCCCCTGGTACAACTTGAGGCCATTTCCTCTGTTCCTGTTGCTTGTAGCCTGGGAGAAGAGACTGCCCCACCTGGCTACACCCTCCTTTCAGGTAGTTGTAGAGTTGCCTGAGTCTCATTTTCTCCAGACTAAACACCCCCAGCTCCCTCAGCCACTCCTCATCGCACTTGTGCTCCAGACCCTTCACCAGCTCCATTGCCCTCCTCTGGACATGGTCCAGCCCCTCAATATCGATCTTGCAGTGAGTGGCTCAAAACTGAGCACAGGATTCAAGGTGGCCTCAACAGTGCTGAGTACAGGTGTACAATCACTGCCCTGGTCCTGCTGGCCACACTACTGCTGATGTGGGCCAGGATGCCATTGGCCTTCTTGGCCACCTGGGCACTGCTGGCTCATGTTCAACGACTGACAACAAACACCCTCACAGTCTTTTCTGCCGGGCAGCCTTCCAGCCACTTTGTCCCCTGCCTGTAGAGCTGCCTGGGGTTGTTACGACCCAAATGTAGGACCTGGCACTCGGCCTTGTTGACTCTCATACAGCTGGCCTTGGCCCATTGGTTCAGTCTGTCCAGATCCATCTGTAGAACCTTTCAGNGCTCCATTGCCCTCCTCTGGACATGGTCCAGCCCCTCAATATCGATCTTGCAGTGAGTGGCTCAAAACTGAGCACAGGATTCAAGGTGGCCTCAACAGTGCTGAGTACAGGTGTACAATCACTGCCCTGGTCCTGCTGGCCACACTACTGCTGATGTGGGCCAGGATGCCATTGGCCTTCTTGGCCACCTGGGCACTGCTGGCTCATGTTCAACGACTGACAACAAACACCCTCACAGTCTTTTCTGCTGGGCAGCCTTCCAGCCACTTTGTCCCTTGCCTGTAGAGCTGCCTGGGGTTGTTACGACCCAAATGTAGGACCTGGCACTCGGCCTTGTTGACTCTCATACAGCTGGCCTTGGCCCATTGGTTCAGTCTGTCCAGATCCATCTGTAGAACCTTTCAGCAGATCAACCTTCCTGCCCAGCTTGTGGGCAAACTCACTAAATGGTGCATTTGATCCCCTACCTGAGATAATTGATATTGGATAGGTCTGGACTCAATACCGAGACCTGGGAAAAACCCCTTGTGATGGCCACCAGCTGGATTTAATTCCATTCCCCACATGAAGAGCGTTTTGGCCCAAATTAGCCAGCTGCTCAATTTGATGGGATTTGCAAAGCTCTCAAGGTAATCTATCTCTACTACGCAGACTTCCTCCCAGCCACAGCAAGATCTTTCATGCAATAGCACTCCCCTGGCACTAGTCAGTGAAAACTGTCTGCAGAGGAATTGTCCCTTTTGTGCTCTTAGTTCCAGCTCAACCCCAGGAGAAATTGGTGGAGGGCAGGAGGAGAGGGAGGTACCACCTGATTCAGACATGCAGGGAGAGTGGGCAGGTGGGACCACTTGCCAGGTGTGAAAGAATTGGTCATGTGTGGGTTGTAGGCACATGGCTGTACACTCACCTATACAGTGAAAACTCACCTGAGCCATATATTGCAGGGGGCCCTGGTGGTCCAGGTGGTCCTGGTGGGCCAGGAAGTCCAATTTTTCCATAACCTGGTAAGCCAGGTAGGCCAGGTAACCCTGGAGGTCCTCTGGGTCCGACAACTGAGTCCCCTTTTGGTCCCTGTCAGTAATGAAAAGCATTTCCTTGAAGGCATTGGTTTCACTGCTGCAGGGCCATCATCTCTGGTGGTAACATTTACCAAATGCCTGCCACTACACTGCTATTTAGACATAAGTCTGTAATTCTCTCCAAATAGGCATGGGTATAATGGAAAAGGGAAATTTAACCACATATTGAATTAAAGTCAAGGATTTAAACTTCAGAAAGCTTTCTGAAAATTCTCATACCTATCCCTGAGCAGCTGATACTTGCGAAACTCTCAACAGTGCTCCCAAAGTCCTGGATCTCTACTCTGTTCATGCTGAGACTACTTGCTTTGATGGGCTCAGAGAGTTTGTGGAAAACTTTACTGTAAAGTGTGTCTATGCAGGGTGTACACCTCATGACAAGTGCTGTCTTCTCCCTCCTGTTATCAAATGTTTGCCCTTAACCTCTCTAGCTGCCAGACTTGCAGAATAAAAAGGTTCCAACTCCCTTCATTTCCAGTTTAGCAGTGTGTCCTCAGCCTGACTGAGGATGGCTTGTGCTCCCTGTGCTCACACCATCCTGCAGAAATGCAACACACTGGATCCTGGAGCTCAGCTGTGCCATCCAGCTCCTTCTTGCCAGTAGAACAGCTTCTAAACAAGGAGATGGTTCTCAGCAATGTGGAATAGAACCAGGGGGATTTTTGAGGGTGGTCTTACTAACCTAACACTACATCCTCAGCTGGGGCCCACTCACTCATGGTTCTTGATACAGACATGGCAATAGAGGAATGCAATGCACATACTTGTTGCCAGATCCCAGGGATAAACTTGTTTCCAAAGAATTAGTGCATTTTATTCCAAAGCAGCTGTGGTGGCAATTGCCAGAAGATAAAATTAAAAGGTAGACAGTAGACAGTGGCTGAATTTTATAGAAATCATCCAGATGGCTACACACTGGTCTTTTCATTCATGTTTTTGGATTACTAGGAAAATAAGATTAATTATTTAGATGGCAAATAATTTTCAAGTCAGCCTCCGACTAACTTTATATGGCCTGTTTTGGTATTTACGGGGGTGTGAGTAGTAAAATCACAAATTATATATGCTGCTTTAATTTGTAATGCTGTTAATAGAATGGTCTACATACCGGTGTAGATATATGAGACAGCTGAGCACAACATTACATCAGTACTTCATAGCAGAGTAGTTCTATGCACAACAGTGAAGTGCCCGTGTTTACACTTAATGCAATTTTCTCCTATTCACCTAATGCTTAGCACGTAAGTTTTCATATAGTTCCTGGCAATCCTGGTGTTTGTCTCTTTTTAGTGTCTTCCAAATTAATTCTAAATGGGTAGTGACAAATATTCCTATTCTACAGCTTGAAAGACTTACAATTAATCCCGGTCTTCCAGGTGGTCCAGGAGGTCCTGTTAGAAAAAACCCTCCATTTGGTTCTCCTTTTTCTCCTTTTACACCAGTGACTCCATTGTCTCCTTTTTCACCCTTTGAGAAAATGTGTTTTAAAAAGCTGAGCTGAAGCGAAATGAGAACACAATGCACTGAACTTTTAAATTTACATGAAATCTCTGAGTTTGATAAAGAAAACACCTGCTTGAAATGTTTTTAACATCACTTTCTTTTTCTATAATATGGTATGAAAAGGAATGCTTTTTCTGTTGAGGCTGCAAGGGTCTCTCAGGGCAAGGGCTAGGGGAGGTGGGGCTAGGTAGAGGCAGAGAAAATGCGTCTGTTGCTTTTTCCTGTTATATGCCCAGCAAAACCTTGTTTATTGCTGTAGCTCGAGGCAAAGAGAGAGTTGGAGGAAGCGTAGAAGTCTGGCTTTGTGCTTTTCTCCATTACCAAGGAAAAAGCAAAGCAAGATTGGCATCAAATGGACAGCTATTTTAAAGTATGCGACAAAGTGAACAGAGCACAGTGGGGGTGTGTACCAGGATAACAGAAGAGACACCACACAAAATTCTGGACGCTTTAAACAGCATGTCTTCTGTTCTGCATCACTGATTATCAGTTAGTTTGGGAAACAGAGCAATAGGTAAGAAGAAACATTTAAGTACTCCATTATTATCTCTCTGTGCAAGATGAGCCACAACATTTATACATTCCTCCTCACATTGTTTTTTTCCGTTTGCCTGCTTTTTTTCCCCTTCAATTTTTTTTTTCCTACATTTTTCCATGTTTCTGAGAAGTAAACCTGTGGATAGAAGAGGCAAAGGGCAAAGCAAAAATGGCAGGTATCTGCAGACAGCCAGAGGAGATGGTTATGGATAGCTCCTCCTCCCAGTTTTAGTCTTTCAGATGCCCAGTAAACACGACTCAAAAGGTTTCTTTATGTCAGGCCATTTTGGGGAGTTGAAGGACTAGATGAAAAATGAGTTCTTGGCAGCTAAATCTGTAAAGCTACAGACATTACACTATAAGGTCAAAGAAACCATATTATTTTTGCCACATACATGGGACCCTTAATGCCATACGAATAACTTGGGTGCATTCAGCCAAGCAGAAACAAAATCCTAAAACCAGGCAGCACTAAGAGTTCTTTCAAGAGACTCTCAGCACAACACTTTTGGTAGCATCATTAAATGAGAACTTGATTCAAATTTTTTCAATTTTTCTACTGCTAAAGAGTCTTATTCACTTAAAAACATTTAAAATAATATTAGATTTTTATTATTTTTTGTCACTTGAAGCAGTCAACAGAATTATGGAACAGATAGAGACCAAACAAACCAAGGTATGGGTATACTTTGTTGTAAGAGCTTCCAGGAAAAGTAGTTTCCATAATTTAATTTCATTCAGTGTGCTTAAAAGATAAATAACATGACATGGAAGTGATTTTCACTCCCCTTTCCCCTCACCCAGTGTTCTAGAAGCCCTTTAGGTAATGGATGTCTTTTACCTGAGCTGACATGGAAACAAAAGCATTCATTTAACACAGATATGTTAGGTAACAGTGAATTATGACTCACTTTAATACCACTGGGAAGGTAAAAAGCCTCAGTAATAAAGTTTCTTTCAAAAGTAATCTTTATAGACCTCTGACAACTGCTATTTCTACACTTGTAATAACCTTGTCTATGCAGCTGGAGTTGAAGAAATTAATATAATTTGTAATTGCTGATGCTCTTATATTTGTATATTTCACCATGTTGCATAGGTTTATGCTTAATTTATAGCAAAGTACACTTTAAAAAAAGCTTAACAGAACTCAAACACAGATGGGATATAATTACCTTTATGCTATTAATAAAGTGGCTGAAATATGATGGAGGCAGAGGTGGACCTGAAAAATGAAGAAAATACAGTGAAGCACAATAATTATCTGTAATTTTCCTTTTAAAAGCACAGCTTAGGGTATTACTGGTTTAGGATTTTAAAGGAAAACTATTTACAATAATGGCATTAACCTTTAGATCAAACATATTTTTAGTTTGGTTTCCTAACAAACCAAGACTTACACAGCCTATCTTGTCTGTGCCCTATCTTGTCTGTCACTCCTCCACCTTAACAACTTCTGAATCTGATTGGGATTTCAGAAAAATTAGAAACAAAGAAGGCTCAAATACGAAAATTTTCAAGTTTTCTGAAAACAGCAGCTGGGAAGAGGAGTGAAAGAGAAGCGTCCTAGTTAACCCCTTTGGTAGGAGCCACAGTAAAAGAGAAGCTTTTTGTATGTTTTGCTGGTGGTGGGGTGATCCATCAGTAGATGTGTGATCTTTCCTGCAAAGACAGTGCCAGAGCTGACAAGAGAAAAAGATAGTGTTGTTGCTGTGCTGCCAATTGTATAATAACTCTTCCTTGACATTTTTCTGCAATGAAGACCAATATCAGATTCAATTGTTACATCACCTGCGTTATCTGCCAATGCTGGTCAGCCAAAACCATCAAGCCAGCACAGAAGGTTCAAAAAGCCTTCCAATATTATCTGCTTGGTATACATTTGGAAAAAACCTATTTTGCAGCTTCCCATAACAATTCAATGCATTTTCTTCAAATGTGTTTTTATTAATTTTTGAGATCTTTGGGCCCAATCCTCCACCAGCCATAGGGCTCATTTCCCAGTGTACCACCTCAGATAAAATCAAATCAAGCAGACATTGTAGGACAAAAGTGTATTCTCATTATGGCACATACTTGGATTTTATTCCAACTCAACCAATTACAATTTGCAGCTGTGATCTGCTTGATCCTTGTGAGGGGAAGTGAATGGACAGGTGGAAAGGAATGTCAGGTGACCTTCTCAGAGGTTGCTTAGTATTAATCTCTACGCTGAGCACTACCTGAGGTCTTTCTAGGAGAGTAGCAAGTAGTTTAGATCTGAGTAAGGTACATGAAGCCCAGGTCTGTTGGGTTTGCTGTCACACTTTTTGTGTTGGCTTCATATTTTTTGCATTTTATCAGTTAATAGACTACTTACAAGGTTGGAGATGTGACATTTTGTGAGAAACAAAAATAAATCCACTGCATGGACAAATACCATGGTTCAGATAGCTCTTCTGGCTCCTGGAACTCAACAGATGTAGCGGAAATAGTTTCAGCCACCTGCCCTTCAGAACAGGTTTTTTAAAAAATTCCTGTACTTTAATTATGCAACTACTGGCTTGTAAATTTTCCCTGTCAGTGGTTACGTGGACACCTGTGAGAACTAGAGAACTGCTTTGTATGGAAGAATATTTTAGCAACTACATCATTAAGCAAAAACCAAACTGGATTTTTTTTTTAGAGCAGCAACAGAATTGGTCTTGGTTAACATGCTTCAACTTCACAAAACGTTGGGGCCACTCAATCTATTGGATTTGCTTGGTGAACAAATGAATCTCTGTTATTTTAGGAGAAAAGTGAATTGAGTTTTCAGTTTAACTAGAATTCATGCGTTATTTTTGCCATCCTTTACTAGCTGCAGTTTTACAGCAAAATCATAAGCACAATCCTTTCATGATCTCCTTATGAAGCACCTGAAATCAACTGATATAGGCCAGAAAATACTTCTAGGACATTAATTTACAGTCGATACAGAACCTAAAAAGGAACAGACAGGTTCGTGGTGGATAAACCAGTACAGAAGAGAAAATTTTCTTAGTTTCTGTTTAGGAATGTTTCTTGCTTCTTCTTTTGACAAGTTTATTGATGACTGGAAATCACTAACGGTTTATTTTAAGGCATTGGGTCAGAATAAAAATGAATGAGGACAACACAGGAAAACTAATTTTATTACAACAAACAGATGTCTTCAAAATAACCAAAATACCATCTTCAGTCAACAGAACTATGTCTTTGGAACAAAGACAGAAAAATCCATGTAGATACAGTGAGGAGTTAATATAGTTATTATATGGGGATAACATAGTTATTATCAATGTATTAAAGGAAAATTATTATAAATATGGTATAGTAACATTCATTCAATATACTGCATTTTCTATTTCAAATGATTTCTGGCACCAATCACAGCTTTACCTCAGTATTTGAGATTTCAAAAAACATACAGAAAATGAAGAGTTTGTAATCACAGTATTTTCAAACAGACGCTTGCTTCTGTACCTCTTTTTGAATTTGTAAGAATTATCAATGTGTATCAACTTTTTGATACAGAAAGTAAATCTTTGGGTGAGGAATAACTGTTGTGGTACTCCTACTGCTAGTGAAATGGTATTTTCAACACATGCAGACTCTTCATGGTTTTCACAAATAAAGCAGAAAATACTAAAAAATTGGTTGAAATGGAAGTCATCATTCCATCTCCTGCTAGAAGGGAGACTGTCACCAACAACTGACTGCCTGGAACTCAGAATGCACATGTATTACCCTGAAATGTGAAGCACTGGATTTTAGCCCAATTGGCTCAGAAAGACTGACAACAAAATGATGTCTCAGGAAGTGCTCATGACATCCTTCTAAAAGATAAAAAAATCTCTGACCAGCCACTTACATTTCAATATCTATTCTTGTACTTAACACATTCACAATGCTCACAAATGTGCAGCCTGTCTTTTCAGAAGACGTTTTCGATAATATTCTGGCTTTGTCGTTCTTTGTGTCAGTTTATCGAGGAACACAGGTGTAAATCCTTAGGCAGGTAAGGCTGCAGAGATAAATGGCTAAGTATCTTGCTGAATTGCTTTTGGAGTTAAACATACATTCCTCCACAGGGTGTCAATGACATACTAGATTTAGTTTACCTGGTGGTCCTGGAGCACCTCTGTCTCCCTTTTCTCCTTTCAAGTGTACTGAACTATGCAGCCCCCAGGAATCTCCGTTTGCTTTAGGGCCTGCCATAAAAGTAGCACAAATTCATGAGAACTTGAAAACAGCAGAGACTGTAGCAGTGGCAACCAAACCACTGAAAGCGGGAGCAGACTTTTCCATACATGTGAGGCACACGGATCCTGTCCCTCTGAGTCTGTCTCACTCATGATCATTTAATGGCTGCCCGCCTGTCCTCTCTTATCAACCCCAATGTGTGCAAGACAATCTCTCTCTCACAAGTCAATCTTTCACTCCCCTTTCCCTAACTACCCAGCCTAAGACCCTCTGAACAAGCCTGTTTCTTTTTTCCATTTGTGAATCTCACTGGAACAGGTGCAGAAACAGTTCTTGAGTTATGACTGAGTGTTGCATACCACATCTTCTACTACCTTCAGACTCCCTCCCGTCCCCTCCCGTCCCCNTGAAAACCCCAACCAAACAAAAAGAACTTATTTAAACCAAGGTACAATAAAAGAATTACCCACCATGGTCATTAAGAACGTCTTGATTTTCAGGATAGGGAGTGTTCACCTGCAGACAAAGAAATCAATTAAAAATTACCTATACATATTAAGAAATGGAAATGCATTACTTGGTGTGACTGAAAAGCCTGGCAAGTTTGCATGCTAGTAAATATAATAACAACACTCTGGGATTATCTCCAGTTTGACAGAGTCTGAGTATTAGCTGATCAAGCTTTTATGAGGATTGTGCTCTTTTTAACATGCAACATGCTTTCAGCAAAAGGGTAACATCATGCATTTTGGAGGCATCAGCAAATCCTACTCTCAGTTGTGCTAGTGAAGCATCAGAAAACTCATTCTCCAAGAACAGTTCTGAATTTACAACATCATGTTTGGAAACAGGATTTGATTTTTGACTGTAAGATAACAGCTTGTGTTTGTAATTTTTTTCATCAGACCAGGGCTATGTTATGTCTGATGTTAACCTGTGCTCCAGATGCATTGAGACCACAACGAGGAGGCAGAAGCTGTTCTAGCATATTCTCCTCTGACACCAGCTACCTGTAACCATAGGCATGCTACCTACCTCTGTGCTATCTCCAAAATAAAGACAATGTAGGAACTAATATATGGCACAGTGCTTGGAAACCTTGGCTCTTGCTAGTACTACTTATAGGAAACTAAGCAAGTGTATGAAAAAGCGGAAGTTGCTGCATCTGGCTAATCCTGTAATATTAGCCTGTAGAAGTCTTACTCACATGAATAGCTCCATTAACTTCAGAAGTTCAGTTCCCATGAGGAAAACTGGTGGGGTTCAGCCTGTAGTTCTTTATCGACATTCGTTTATGTAGGCATGAACAGCAGACTTCTTATCTATAAACTTGGGTAGGTTTAGGAGATTATTCACAAGTGTAGGACAAATCTATCTAGCACACTCAGGTGCATGAAGAGATGTTTATGAGTACACGTTCCTATTACGTGTGCACATAAAAGTTAGTGCTATTTTTCACTGATTGTAACCTTCCTGCAAAGTGGCTATTATTATCTGAAATTCAGTGAAAATAGGCTTTTTTTGTTTGAAACATTCCATAGAGAATCAAAGGAGAGTTGAGGATGGAAGGCATCTCTGGAGATTGTCTAGCCCAAAGGAGGATCAGCTACAGCAGGTTGTTCAGGGCCTCGTCCAGTCAGGTTTCAGAGATGAGGCTGACAAATACATATGTGATTATGGACACATGTGATCAATGTACAACAATGTTATACAAAGAGAGTAAGAAGATTCAAGAGAGAAATTCAAAGAGGTAAAAAAATGATGCGTGGAGGCGGTAGGCCAAAACTGTAGAAACAGCAAATTACCGTAGAGTAATGACTATTTATCATTAATTCACAAAAAGATCACAAATCGGGATACAACTTTCTTCAGCAGTAATATTAGGGTGGTGATGAGTATCAATACATCTAGCATAGAGGAACAGCTATTTCTCTAAAATAAGTGAAAAAGAACTGGAATGCAAATTGGAGAAGAAGGCGCAGTATTATTTGGAGCTATACTGTTTAACAGAAAAGTAGAACCACCATCCTGAACCCTACACTAATCAGGGGTGGACTGTAGCTCCCAAAGACAGAATCCTTTCCAAGTACATACCCCGCAGCTTAATAGTAGGATATTGCCCTAGGGAAAATACTTCCAGGTCTGAATTATGTTTACCATTCATTCTAGGATGCAATTTCTGTAATTCATTAAACAAAAATCGCACTACGGTGTTCTGAAGATACGAGACCTATCTCCTTTTATTTCATACTATCTGTGAAACTGCAGGTCCTTTGAAGGTAATGCAGGCTTTGTCATACTCTTTGAAAAGGAAGGGCAGATCTTCACCCGCTGCCATTCTATGTGAACAGACTGTGTTTGAGGGTCAAATAAAGAACATGATCTTTCTTTTCTGATGCATCTTTCATTCCACAAGGAAATACATAACAAATCTAATTTTGGACAGGGAAATTAAAACCAGCTAAAGACATAACAACATGGAGACTGTATTTATACATACATCTAAAAAATACGTGTACCTGTATGCATACATATTCAGGTTCCCAAAGCAACTCCTAAACTGTGGAAACACAAGCTTTGAAAGGCATTGAAAGTAGTAGAAAGAACAAGTAATCAAAGTGCTTTAAGCAAAAGAGTCTAGTGTTTCTAGTTCTGTTATATATTTTATACATGGCTAAGTTTTCATATACGGCTAAACACCTGAAAATCTGTTATCTTGAAGAACACGTAAAACACATCCCTGGTGCAAAGCAAAAGGCAGGGGGAGAAAAGCTGCAAAGTTATGCTGTTTAGGTGTACAGCTGCTTTAGTTATATTCTGTCATGGCCATGCATCCTAAGAGCAGATCCTCTGTGTGTGACTTACGGGCATTTTGCAATGAGGCCTGGGAGGGACTGGGAAAACTGTCTATTGAAAAGAGGAGGGAAATTACTTTAATGAGCGTAGGTATGATACAGCAGGTAACGCACCATGTAGATCTAACAGTCATGATGGGGCTAAGCCTGGAAACAACAGTAGCACCTCCCTAGCACAGAACCCAGCTTGCTGCCAGGTCTGTCATCGTGTCCCTCTCCGTGGGGCTATGGGGGCAAGACTCTTCCATGACAGTGGCTTTGGTTAAGAGACCTTTTTTCTCTGCACACAAGCAAGGTCACCCACTGCGAACTGTGTTGACTGCAACAAGTTTTGCTGTTTCCCTTTACAAACTGTTTCTGGAGAAGCACATTTCTGCTACAAACCAGTCACTGATCCCCAGTGGTACTTACTCCTTTGATATAAAGTATACGTCCTGGAGGTCCAGGGGGCCCTGGGGGCCCAGGCAAGCCAGGAAGGCCCTGGTAAGAGAAAGTGAAAGAAGTAAGATACTAGGCAAAAAACAAACCTCAGCCCCAAACTGGAACTCCTAAAGAGCTCCTGAAAATTGAAACAAAATTAAAGACAGTGGATCTCTCATCCAAGCAAAATTAGGTATTCTACACTGATCTAGAACTCTCAAGACTGCTAAAATTCATAAATTTTCAAGTGCTAGTCAGATATGTACATGCTAATTAGCAACCCCAAGGAACGCTGCCAGACTGGAGGCATGACTGCCTTTTACAAAAAATGTGTGTCAGCTCTTTACTGGGTGATTTGAAAACTCTGCTCAAGACCATGTTCACCTTTCAGCCCACATCCATGCAACTTTCGGTGAAGTGGCATATGCCATCTCATCAATAATAAGAGATCCATTAGGTTTTATCTTCCCCGAGCACTCTAGGAAGGACTACTAGAACATGTAGCCTCTTTAGTCTGCTTGTTTGCTCTAACCTGTCAGCCTGATGTACTTTATCTAGTTATACTTGCTACAACAGTTTTTGTGTGGTCAAGGCAGACAATCCAGAAAATGAACTTTAATATTGCTTGGAGATATGGAGGAAAGGAAAATCTAGTCTAATATATTCTGTTGGTGGATAGTCATCTCTTCTGTCATTTTCTTCCAATTAGAATTTGTCTAATTTGTCTGTTTTCACTTTCCAGGAACTATATTTCTATTTATGCCTTCTTCTAGAGGTACAAGCCACCAGTACCCGGTCTTTTCTTTCTGCGGAGATACTTAAATACTTACCAGTTCTGTGAAGATACTTACCAGTTCTCAGTCTCCCTCCTACTCAAATAAAGCAATATCATCTCACCAGTATTTATTGTCTAGATAGACAAGACACTTGTGCCTTGCAGTTTGTGTGCCATCTTATTTTTCTTTTGAAGAAAGTAGAACCAGAGGCTTCCTACAACAGAATCCATTTACAAAAAGTGCCCTACTGAAATTCAGTGATACTGACCTTATGCTAACACAGTAACATAACCTTGAATTTTTTTTCAGCACTATCTCTGATGCATATGAAATAGAGTTAGCTGCTGTTGTGGCATGGGTACCAATTTTCCTAGCACAGAATGTTCCATGACATCAGAACAACCACACAAATCACTCTGCTGTTGTGAAGCTTATTGTTTATGCTCAGCAGTGTTAGTTGTTGTGTGGTCTAGTCTCAATGTTTGTAATGAGACAACCTGTCTGAAACCTTTTCATGAGAACAGACTTGCAGCAACAGGAGCTTGGTCCATCACTTGTCATTCCACAATTACAGGTTGTAGGTGAGCATGGATATGTGATCATCTATGCAGAGGTCATTATTTTGGATACATGTACAGGGCAACTGTAGCAGGTAGCAGGTATTAGTGAGTATATCCTTGTTAGTAAAGTAGATACCACTTCCCTGTGATATGCTCAAGTGCTGTTTGTTCCTGGGCTAGAAAGCTCAGAGCCTATGGGAGTATCTTCACATCACAAGAGGTCACACTGGTAGCCTGGCTCAGGATGTCCTCGATATATATAAAAGAACTGGAATAAAAAAAATCTTGTGCTGTTTGAAGCTGCTACAGTAGCAGTGAATGACACACGTAACTGTTATACCTGGGAGCTGACACAGCTATGTGTATCTGAAAGAACGGCTCAGATGGACCCAGAAGCTGACTTTTCAATGACTGCTGCTAGACATGAAAAGTAGCAGAAACACCATTATTTCTAGATAATTTCAGGATTTTCGTCCCATCATGATTTGGAAGGAATCAATATAAAATAGACCTCATATTTAAACTTTTTTTTTTCAACTGATTGAAATACAAAACAACTTACATTAAATGCTTCACCTCGATCACCTTTCACACCTCTCAGTCCATTCAGTCCTGGACGGCCCTGAAATAAGTAGATAGAACATCGTATGTGTCGGAAGCAAGCTCTTCTGTCTTTATCCCACTTGAGATCATAATACATACTGGGCGTCCTGGGAAACCGAGTTCTCCTTTGGGTCCAGGAGGTCCTATTGGTCCCTGAACAAGAAAGAAAATGTGGTTATGGCCCATTGTGTTGATCTATATTTGATTATTTAGAATGAGATATAGTTTTGTATCTACAATAAAAATCAGTCCGTGATTTCCTGTAGAGACCGCACAGAACATCCTCCCTGCTTGCTCTACTGAGTGATCTCAGAAGCTGAGGACTGCATGTAACAGTCAGCTCTGGTTTGGAAAAGACCACCTATCTGAAATGAAGTCTGAATTCCCAGCCCCTTGTAGAGCGTGCAGTTCAAAACTGACTCATCATGTATTGAAAAAAAATTAAATGCATCAGTCAGGAAAATAAAAGGAAGTTAGAGATGTATGCTTTGTGCATTTCCTTTACATTTTTTCTTTTTTTTTTTCCTTTGTTTTTCTAACTATTTTTGAATGAGGCTCTATGAGGAAATGTGTGTGGATCAGCCTAAGAATTCATATAGTGACAGGCTTCAACTAGCCTCTCGCCAGCCTGAGTTTGTGGATTCATGGGGCTGATAGCTGAAACAGAACAGTTCCTTCTTTATACAAGTGTGACTGACTCACCAGGCCTCACAGAGTAACACCAGACACTGCAAAAAGAGAGGACAAGCAGGCTGCCTGGGAAAGGTGGTCCAGGACTATGGATGACCTATGACGGGGCATTTGCAAGCATGCAGCTTCAAGGCAGCCTGCAAGTGATCAACAAAAAGCAGCACATCTGAGGATCTACAAACTTTCAACTGCTGTCAGCTTCCTGAAACTCAACAAAACCATAAGAGTCTAGACAACCTCTTTACATATGTGTCAGCCTTTCTGGTTTCATTTCCTTTTTTTCAGTCTGCTGAAATGCTGAGATACTCCTTCTTGCATTACTTGTTAAATAATCTGTCTGTAGATCTCACACGGATACCACTTACATGTGACAATGGGTGCATTTAACCCTTCACATGATATCATTTCATTGGAAAGTGATATGTACATTCATGAAAAATTCGTCTGATGAAGAAGATGAGATAATTTCTCCTAGTATCAAGCTGAAAATCCATGGATTATTTGTTGTAGTTTTTATCCTGCTTAAACTGAATACTGGATTAAACTCGAAATCCATGAGCACTTAATGCAGGAACATATTGATTTATAATGTCACCATTTTAATCAGAATTTAAAGCTCATCAGAATTTAATGCCAGCTGAAACTGCTTGAAGGTGGTAAGACTTCTACTAACCTTCTAATTTATTTCCTGTTTGAAGGTAATTTCTGCCCATGTGATCAAAGTTAATGCCTGTGTCTTAATCAGGCAAGAGATTGCTGCTGAACTGGCAGATGTGAATTTCAATACTGTGTCCACAAGACTTCAAAATTCAACCCACCTCTCCATGATATCACATCCAATAAGGAGGTTTGAAAAAAAAAGGAAATCCAAGATGTTATAAAGCAGTTTCCTATTTCACTCTCTGGTACCTGAGCCTTTAAAGAATATGCAAATCTGAACTTTAATCAGCAGTGAGGATGATTAAAAACAGATTTCTTTTTTATTTTAAATAAAGAGCAGTGTCTGATCCCGTGCTTTAACTGGGATTGCAAATAAACATTAACAACGTGAGAGTTGACTAAACTGGGGCTACCTTTACTATTTTTTCTAAGCGCTGGCCCAGTCTGACGGGTGTTAGCAACTCCCTGAGACAGAAGGCAGCAGTCACAGCTAGAAGTGAAAGAAGGAAGTGAGGAAGCCACAGGAGTCTGCTTACCACAAAAGGAAACTCCATTTACAACAACACAGTAGATTTGGGCAGAGTGGCACCAAGGTTCTCACTAAGTGCTCTTCTTCAGTGATACACAGCCATTTGCTTCACCGACAGAGAATCCCGTACATAAAAGGTTTTCATTTCTCCTGTGCCATGAGCTTGGATTCAGTCTGTCTTCTTTTGCTAATAATTGTACTGACCTCATGACTATCCCTAGTTCTCATCTGCTGAACTACTACTTCTCTGTAGCTCCTTGTTATCCAAGCTCCTGTGATCCTACCTTCTATATAGCTGAAGTCTCAAAAAGGAGCAGAGCAATGACTAGTGATTTGTTTTTAAATTCTGGAAATTTTTGTATGATTTTAAGAGCAAAGAGGAACAATCAGGGTCCCCAGTTTCCTCAAAGGTGTTCTTGGGCCAGAGACTTACTTAGAGCAAAGTGGAACAGAACCATTGTACTAAAGCCTTTGATAAGTTATGCATCACAGTCTCTGCTCCTGCACTCAGAATCTGTATATTTTTGCTGCACAGGACTCACACTAACTACAAAGGGATTTTTTCTGTGGGACAACACCAAATTGTATCACCCCACAAGCAGCGATGATCAAATGAGAGTTCTGCACTAAGAAGAGAACTGGCTGAGCAAAGCCTTGCTTTTTGAGACAGGCTCTGTGTACCAAACTTTCCTGAAGTGTAATTGTTCCCACCAGTGCTGGCAAGAACTTCCTGGTCCGCATGATGAATTGTATGAAGCATCTCATGGGAGTACAAAAGGAGATGTAAAACACAGAGCTTGGGGCTGACAGGAAAAGGACATGTCCACAGGATGCACAGCAATATGACAAGAGGCAGTGAACACAAGCCAGAAAATCAGAAATTCCCAAAAAATGTAAGGAAAAATTATTTTACTCTGAAGTTTGACAAACTCCAACTTGTCAAACGTCTGGAATGTGCTGCCCAGAGAGGTTGTGGAATTTCTATCCTAAGAGTTGCTGAAAACTTCACTTGACAAGTTCCTCAGTTAAAGACATCTGCTCTGGGCAGTAATGTGGATGAGATCGTCTCTGAAGTTCACTTTCATTTAAAGTTACTCTGTGTCAGGTTGAAGGGGTAGACCATTTTGCAGTCATACAAGGAGCAGCAGAGGAACATCCTTTCTGCTAAGTTAGGATAGCCTCCTCGGGGTATTTTGATACACAGTAATTAAGAAAGCAGTTACTCAGCACACCCAGTTAGCCCCTTTTGAAGACTACAGAAACTGATGTAAAAATCTCCTATGCACCTTGGTGTGCAGAAATGTCAACACCTACTAACATTCACTTAGGCACAACAGTGACCAGGCTACATCAAAAGCAGAAGCAAAGAAACATCCTTGATATCCTTGATTTTTGGAATACTAGGCGAGAAGAAATTGGTGCCCTAATGCTGCTAAGTCTGGGCAACTGTTCTTATTTTATAACTAATTTCTTGTGCTTTCTTGCAACATTCTGTGTCCAGTCAAAAGTATCAGACCAAATATTTGAAAGAAGGCCTCTAAATCCTGATTTTGGTACATGGTCTTACTCTACTGCCTGGTATGCAGCTTTCTCAGAATCCAATGCAGTGGCAAATTATTGGCATTGGCAGAAGTTGAGTTGATGAAGTTAGTTATTTTAATGTAAATCATATAAAAAGAGAATAATTTAGGTGGAAAGAGTGAGATCCTCTTGCACAACCTCTTGCTTACCAGAGAATCTTGTAAGTTAGGCTTGTAGGTTGCGTCATGCCACTCAACACCTTGTTCCAGAGTCTACCATCTCTCTGGGCACCTATTTCTGTGTTTAACCACTTTTAACGTGAAATTTTTTCTTTATATCTAAGTGAAATTTCCCTTGCTGGAACTTGTGATCCTTGTTACTTGTCTTTTTCTTGTGCATCTCTGAGAAGGACCTGACTTTGTTTTATGATTCCCTTTCAGGCCACAGCAGGGAGCAATTGGAGCTTCTCTCAGTCTTTTATCTTCAGAGCTAACAAACCCAGTTCACTCAGAGTCATAAGCCATGTAAGTTTCTAGCTCTGATGATATTTCACTGTTGGTTTAGACAGTAACAGATACATTTGTTCTACCAGAATTTAAACTCTGCATCAAGTCAGTAGTTCACAGCACCACATATGTAACTACCACATTTTTTCTAAAGGACAGTGACCACCCTGAAGCATGAATACTCCTTATCATCCCTACTCAGAATTAATGAAAAGTAAAACCAAACTACCTTTACATTTACTAATATCTGTGAAGCCAAAGCAAAACCAAAAAATTAAAAAGCCATTCATCTTTGGAATCATCTCACCATTGGTCCTGCTGGTCCCACCACTCCAGCTTCACCCTGTTGAGGACCGACACAGACAGCAATGACAAGGAGAACTCCTGCAATGTCTAGCAGAGGAGGCTGTTAACAAGGCCACCAAATAATTCTGGAGGAACACAATACAGTATCAGCTCACCTTCTCCCCTTTTCTTCCTAATAATTCAGTTAAAGATCCATCAGCAGAAATGATAGCTCCCGGTTCTCCCTTTTCACCCTGCAATTATCAGAGTAATTACTGTTTACAAAGCAGTTCCCAGTGAATCAGAAGAAGTCAAAGCAGCATTACTTTTGTTTGAAGCATGACAGATTAGTCATGCTGTGATATCAAACATAAAGTGATATCAGTATGAGTAGGGTGAAGCTTGACTCTGGGGAAGAAAAGAGATCATCTTTCTTACAACATAATAAAGTACACTAAAAATATCTCCCTGAGATGAATAAGCACTTATTTTTTTAAAAAGACTTAAATTGCTCTCCATAGAGAAACTATGTAAAACATGCTGTGCTCACAAAAGGTCTCTGCCAAATGCAGACAGGTTGTTGGTGTCTTCTTGTGTACCATCAGCTCAATGGTCAGCAAATCCTGCTGGAAATGCAAAATCTTGATTCAACAGTAAACGCTCAGATTCTACTATCAGGAAAGCATGAGTCATTCTCTCTATATGCCTGGCATGATGCTACCTCATTAACTTTAGTGAAGGCCAATTCCCAGCATTCAAACTGTGACCCTCTGCATTCCTCTTCCACCACCACGAGTTATCACTTTTCAGTGCTAAGTGCACGGTTCCCACCCTGGATCTTTCAGCTGTAATTTTCGTCTTCCTACCTCAGGCAGCTTGCTACATCTTTCCCAAGATCTCATGGAAGAAATCTGTCTTGAAACTAACAATCGCATTGCTGATTAAAATGACAGTCCAGGTTATAGACCTTTCACTGGGCTCTGAGCACTGTAACTCAGTTCTTCTCACAAGTTCTTAAATCACTGCGAGTCTTTGAAGACTCCCTGAAGATAATTTGGATACTTTGTAATCTCCCGAAGGCTTAGTTGGCTTCACTGACTTCATCTTTTGTGAGATTTTATGGACCTGAGGTTGAATTTCATGATCCTCTAAGTAAAATGCTTCTAGATGTGTGTACAGCTTCACTGTGGTTCCCAAACTTCATCACTCTTGAGCATAGCCTGGGGCTCACAGCTCAGAAACACCATCAGATACACCACTATGTTTTTGGTGGGTCCAAAATTATATGCCTTCAAAACTTTGAGTCCTTACCAGCGTGGACACTAGAAGCAAAAAAAAAAAAACCAAACCAAAAAACCCAAAACAAAACCCCAAAAAACCAACCAAAACCAAAAAAACCAACCAAAAAGCAAAAGTAAAAACCTCCACAACCCAAACCAAAAAGCACCCAGCTGGTTTTAAGGTTGAGCTTGATCATTTCATGCACTCTGTAAAAGAACAGGAAACCTCATGATAAACGGGTAGCAGCGTTTGTGGCCTGAAATGTTTCCATCTGAGTAGTGGTGATGCTGTTAATCTGCTACCCCATTTAAACCATAATTAATAATTTCCAAGTCTTCCTATTACTTGTGAGAAAGTGAGCTCAGCTACTTAGAAAGAATAAGCAGAGAGTGGTTTTGTTTTTCTTTTTGTTATCCCCAAGATATTAGATACTCCTCTCCCCTGCTTCCTTGCAGGTGGATAAGAAGGAGAAGAAAGCTGAAACAGCTGCAGTATTTACGAAAGAGCAGAGTCAGTCTTTAGTAACCTCTCAGCACTGCTATAAAATCCACACTTTTTGTGAAGAAACAAGAGAAAGAATCCTAAGAAGAGAGCCCCTCAAGTCTTTGACTTTCTTTGGGAGTTGAAAATTAAAATTTACAGTCTTCATTCTGTAGGCAAAGCCCTCTCTGGCATAGGAGGAGGAAAAGATCAATCTTTTTTTATTTGGTCTTTTGGATAGGATCCCAGGGTGTCAGCACAGCAATCAGCTGGCAAGAAGAGGTGACTTCATGTTTAATGTTTAAAGAGACTTAACTTGATAAGTGCATACTGCACAGATGAATTTCAACACTGGGGCAGGAAGATTAGCCCTTGGTGGGATTATATCAAGGGACATTGTTCAGCACTTTCCACCTAGTACGTTTTTCACATGAACTTATTAACGTCACAACCCCTAGCAAAACTAGAATCAACAAACTTTTAATGTCACTAAGTACTCGTCATCTAACACATTTCTCAGCATATACTTTCCCCTATGCATTTTTTCATACCTGTTGTCCTTTAGGTCCTTGTGATCCAGGTGAACCAGCGTCACCCTTTGGACCCCGAGGGCCCTAGGCAAAAACAAGTACATAAGCCCATAGTGACGTTTGTGAAGAACATGGAGCTAAGCCATTATACTAAATGTAATTTTAAATTACTGGCAAACTTGAACTTAAATCACTCTGGTTGCAAGCTAAGTATTCTTACAAGACTGAATTGCTCTCTGAATCAAGTTATTCCCTAAACCAAATATCACATAAGGACAATCTGTTAGAAAAAACAAAATGAAAAATCCCCGATGTTTATCACAGTGTAGATGATACACACATTCACAAAGGGAAGTATGCAAACATTAATTAGAGTGGAAATTCAACCTAAAATTCTCTATTCCCTCTGTACTTGATCCTCTTTCTCTCCATGATCATTCAACCAGACTGATTTTCAACAAAAATTTCTGAAGGTATATTTTTAGCTGTATGTAAAAATAAAAAACCAAACAAAAACCCAAAAACCTGAAATAGAGATCATCTATTTGAAAACAAGATGATTTCTTTATCTGTCTTGTGGGGAAAGCATTTCCCTCAGATCAAATTGAACTTTACAATCTTCCAAGAGCATTCAGAAGCTTTTTTTTACCCACCAAGAACTAAACTCAGGTCTACATAATTTCTGCATTAGTCAAGGGATAAATAAAATGCATGAGGTGAGAACGAGAATCGTATTTTCATGTCTGTAGAAATACTATAAATGACAGAGACCAAGAATTCATTATATAACTTTCTGAATGTCATCTGCTCTTTTTCAAATGAAATATATTTTTAAGGAGGTTTTTTTCTCTTTCTTTGGTTTTCTATGCTGTCCACAATACCTAGGACTTAGTAAGCAAACTTCTGTAGAATTTCGGGCAATTTGCCAGCATTTTGTTAACATATTTTGTCAGCTTTCCCAGTTTTCTCCTTAGTTGTTTGCAGGCAATTGACAAAGGACCCTGAGACCATATAAACGCTCTGAACTGTAAAACAATCACAACAAGGGAAAATAACTCCATCACATTACATAGAATATGAATAAAATAATTAGAACCATACTATCTGAAGTTGTAAGCCAAATAATCACAGAATTATTCTGAGTTGGAAGGGACCTACAAAGATCATCAAAGTCCAACTCTTGGCTCTGCAGAGGACACCCCAGGAGTCACACTATGTGCCTGAGAGCATTGTCTAAACACTCCTTGCACTCTGACAGGCTTGGATCTGTGATCACTTCCCAGGGGAGCCTGTTCCAGTGCCCAGCCACCCTCTGGGTGAAGAACCTTTTCCTGATATCCAATGCAAGCCTCCCCTGACACAACTTCAAGCCATTCCCTCAGGTCCTGTCACTGGGCACCACAGAGAAGAGATCAGATGCCCCTGCTCTTCCCCTCACAAGGAAGTTGCAGACTGCAATGAGGTTTCTCCTCAGTCTCCTCCAGGCTGAACAGGCCAAGTGACCTCAGCTGCTCCTCACATGGCTTCCCCTCAATGTCCTTCACCATCTTCACAACCCTCCTTTGGACACTCTCTAATAGTTTAATGTCTTATATTGTGGCACCCAAACTGCCCCCAGCACTCGAGGTGAGGCTGCCCCAGTGCAGAGGAGAGCGAGACAATCCCCTCCCTTGCCCAGCTGGCCATGCTGTGCCTGATGCCCTCCAGGACATGGTTGGCCCTCCAGGCTGCCAGGGCACTGCTGACTCAGATTCAACTTTCTGTCAACCAGGATCCCCAGGTCTCTTTCTCTGGCACTGCTCCCCAGCATCTCATTCTCCGGTCTACACGCCCAACCAGGGCGACTCCATCCCAGGTGCAGAATCCAGCACTTTCCCTTGCCGAACATCATACAGTTGGTGATCTTCCAGCCCTCTAATTTATGTAGGTATCTCTGCAGGGCCTTTCTGCCTTGGAGAGAGTTAACGCTTCCTCCCAATTTTGTATCATCTGCAAACTTGGTATCCCTCCAAGTCCTGTGTCCAAGTCGTTAATTAAGATGTTTATATATGTTTATACGGCAGTCTGAGTGCAATAGGTAGGTAAAGGCACCTTTTGATACTATGGTTGTGCAATGCTTACATGGTAGCCCTGGTACGTTATTACAAAAAATCATAAATATTTCTTAAAGCATAAAATAAAAAGGGTACATCTTGTAGGGCTTTACTGTATTCTGTAGTGGTGACAAAAAAGTCTGAGGAATAACACAGTCACATATATATATGCAGATAACTTTTAGAAGTCCATTTGTTCCATTTGTTTTGTCTGTATGGCATAGGTCTTCCCTTAGGTAGTAATTTTCCTTTAATTACATCTCTATTTACTACAGAACTGACACTGAGATAAGCTTATCAGAGTATACTTCATTTCCCACAAAATAAATTTCTGCCTTAGCTAGTAACTTCCTAAGACATGCAGTGTCCTGTATGAAAATTTACTAGACTTCATGCAAATTGTGTACAATATAAATTTTAAAAAATATTAAACTATATAAAAAAACCCTTAAATCCTAGGAAATTAATACTTACAGGAAATCCTGGCAGACCTGGCTTGCCATTTGGCCCCTGCAAAATCAAAACACTCATACTCTTACAAACACATATTACAGACTTGCGAAACAGAGTATGTGTTTCTCATGTATTGTGTGATTTGTGAATATCAACTCATCTGCAACTGAATTAAGAACTTCATTCAGTTGACGGTAAAGGTGTGAACCTCCACAATGCCCTATGCTCCAAATTTAGCATTTATTTTCGAAAACTGAAGAGACAGAGATCCTAAAGGGATGACATTTTCTACATATGAAAGGCATGCAACCATTATTCAGCCTCCTTTGAATCTTTTCCAGATGCTGGCACAGAGCTCATCTTTCCCATTTTGGTCCCGGATGTCTTTGGATAGAAAACAGAGTGTGTAATAGGCTGTAAATACAATCACACATTGGGATTTGTCTTGGGCACACTTAAGATTGCCCTGGTGTGATAACTGCACAGAGACACTTTAATTCTGGCTCAGATCAGCAGGATGTCTATTACCCCACCCACTATGAGAATGCACCTCTTTCCTGACTAGGGTTAGAGCTTAGAGACTAAGGTTCAAATCTTTCTCACTGCAACTATGCTTCAAGCTATAGGACCTGCTTCTCTTTCGTGGGAATGTGACTCTAACATCTATCACAAAACAAAGGGTTGAATGACAAGTACCTGTGGCAGAGCTCACACAAGGGGGCCCAGACTATCCTGTCATCCTATCATGTCCAGGGATTAGGAGAGTCAGGTCTTTGGGAAATACATGAAAATAGTCTTCCATGAAAACTGTTTTACCATAAGCACAGCTGGATGCAGCCACAATAATATGAAGTTGTCCCATCGTGTAACAAGCGGGAAAGAGCCATGCTAAACTTGCAGAAAAAGGTTACAGGCTGTTGCTAGAGCTAATGCCCTGCTTCCCAGTTCAATGACAGATTCAGTAAATATTTGTTTTAGGACAGCTGTAATAATAAGATACCAGGTTTTTGCAAACTTAAGCTATGTAGAGTGGAATTCTGCTATTGGCTAAGAACATTCTGACTCTCCTTGTTTCATCAGGGATTGAATGTGGGGGAGATCACTGTGCTCACCAACAAGAAAACAGATAAAATGGAAGACACAAACAGCAATCCACAAATGAAACTAGCTGTGAACTAAGTTGCTTAATTTTTGACGGTTAAGATTTTGCAAAGTGCAGCATGTCGTACACTTTTGGGCAAGTTTGAATAGACTCCACAGCTTGGAAAAGGTAGATTTCTCTTTGGATTCAGTCCTAGGAACTTGAAATCGTTACCAAGAAACATTCAGGATTTCAAGTATTTGACTGAACTATTTTGCAGCTAGAATGGAACCTAAATTTCACATCTGTTGTTCTGTCATGAAATTCCTAATTTTTCATTCACAGCTATAATTTGTGTGAGACTAAACTCATACACAGGAGCCTAGCATTTCTAGTTGCAGTCCCAAGCAGAACTGAGCAAAATACTATTTATCCCAATGCTTTGTTACTTGAAAAAACGAGAAGGAAAAGAAATTGGAAGGAATGTGAATCTTGGTCTCTATTTTTGCAACAGTTCTACATTTCTATAATTCTGAGCATATAGTTCAGAATCAGAGATAAGCCAATTTCTTTATTTCATACAAATGTGTAAAAGTGGTTTGTTCAGACAGAACTCAGTTCTGCCTGAAAGTACTTCTGCAAGTTTAGTGCTGGAGTTAGCCAGAACACAACCTTAAAGTGTAGGAAAATAATCTCCAGTTGATTTTCAAAAGGAGACATTGAAGATAGAGCAAGTCTGAAGATTTAATAAAGCATTATATACTCACTGGAGGCCCAAGCAGTCCTTTAATTTCAGTAAAATTAAAAATTCCATCTGTATCATTGAGAAGTAACTAAAAAAGGGGTTAAGAAACAGGTTAAATTGTTTATCTAAGGCATACACACATTTTTAGAAATGTAAAGTTATCTCTTTATAATGATGAAAAACCCCCAAACATAAATAAGGCCACAGAAAAGGCTCTCTACTTCCAATTTGCATTATATATCTGGAATAACAAAACCTAGAATTTCTTTTACATTTTTTCTGTAAAGATCTCAGAATGCTTTCAGAAATTTAATTAACTGACTCACATTTTTAATTTGAAAGCCATGACACCATGTTTTGCAGCCTGAAGTAATTTCTCCTCAGCAAGAAAAAGAAGAAATGGAGTTTTTATGCTCCAATATGTCACTGGCATTCTAAGATGGTGAATCAGTCTGAGCATACTCATCCTCTGTTGCAGAGTTGAAGTTTTAATTATATTCTGGATGTGTCTGCATCACACCATGCAGTGCCATGCTGTGATTCCTAAGTCAGCACTGATCATGCTGCTGTGTCTGAAGCTAGCTTGGAACCCCCAAACTTGGATGTGGACCAGCTCTATGCTACCAGCTCTGAGTCTCAAGACTCCTGAACAGTGCAGTGTAATTGCCCTGCTGTTATAGATATAGCTGTTACAGAGCGCCCCATTAGCCCAGGCATTTCTACATAATTCCATTACAGAATCATAATAATGAAGGTGGACAGAGATCTTCGGAACTCTGGTCCAACACTCCTCAATGCAGGTCTGAATGGATCAGGTCACTCAGGGACTTGTCCAGTTAATTCTTGAACCCCTCTAAGGATGGACATGCTGCAATTGTTTTGGGCAGTCAGTTACAGTATTTGATCATTGTCAGGGTAAAAAAGGTTTTACTTATATTTAATTGGAATTTCCCTTTCTCCAGCTTGGGTCTGTTGCATCTTACAATATTTCCATACACCTGCAAGAAGACGCTGCTTCCATCTTCTCTGTATCCTCTGATCATGTTGTAGACAGAAACAAAGCCTCTCTTTAGTCTGCTTTTTGCCAGGCTGATCAGACTCAGTTGTCCCAGTGCTCTGGTCTCCTGAACATCTTGGCAGCCCTGCATGGGGCTTGCTCCATTATTTCAATGTCTTTCTTGTCAAGGGGCTCTCACAGCTGGACACAATACCCCAGAAGTAGTCTTGTGAGTGCCAGTCACAACTCTCTATTAGCTGAGCTAGTTTTCCACCTGTTTTATCATTCTCTTATGTACTTCATTGGTCATCAGTTTGATGATAGCAAGGCTATGGGAGACTGCATCTAAAGCCCTGCTAAAGTCAGGGTCTACAAATTCAGTGCCCATCCCTTGTCCACAGAGAAGCGATGATTTTGATCAGGAACAAACTGCTGTTAGTAAATCCATGTTGGCTGCTCCCCCTCAGACTCTTGTCCTGATGTTATGATTAGGCTTTCATTTTGGTTTCAGATAGCTAACTTTCTGGTTTAAATAGCTGTTCCCAATATTGTATCACATGGTCTTACAGAACAATTCAAGAGAGACAATACATAGGTGCTTGCTCCACATAAATGTTCTAGGTGAAAAGATATCCTTTGTTTTTGTCATTTGTTTAATTTCTTTCAGTCCAATGGTCCCATTTGACACTTTAGCCTTGTTTTGGATTCAGAAGTACATCCTGAATCTCCTTGGAAGCTTGAATTGGTCCATTTGTTTAGAAGGCAAGCCATACCATCCATTTTGATATAAGGCTCTGTGTGAAGCAGCATATTCCCATTCAGTGTAATGAAACACTGGATTTCACAAGGCCAGGACAGGGCATGCCTTCAGGTGCCAGGAATTTACTTAGTACATGAATAAACGTGTTTTCACTGAGGTTTTGTGAAATCTGAATGCCTCTTTTTCTGCCTGCAACCATGTGCAGATCAACACTACCAGATCACAATCTTTTCCAACATTTGTTATGAATACAGTTTCAAGGAACTGAGTTTGAAACTACCCTGCTTTGAATAGGACGTTTGACCATATGGCCTCCAGAGATCACTTCCAATATTCTTATGAGTCTCTGAATACTATTTTTCTAATCTAGATCAAACATCCTATCCTATCCTATCCTATCCGTGTCATCTGAGCATGGCAGTGTATGGTCAGCTTTCTGTACTTTGAGGTCAGGTTGCATAATTCATACAGCTAAAGCTTGCTGCTTCTACTGGGTACTTCTTTCTGATCCCTGTCCTTGTATTCTAAAATAACCACTGGAAAAATTGTCAAGCAAAACCAGAGTGTAGATCCTACAGGCAGCGCTCCATCTCCCAGGCTGCATGAACTCTGCTGCTCTTCAGGGATAGTAGGATGCCCTTGGTCCCACTCTGTTTCCAGCTCTACACAGCCCAGGAAAGGAACAGGATATGGGCTGCTACTTTAATGACAGTAATAAAAGAGTCCTGCTGCTGCAATTGTTCTACTTTATCTGGTGGCAGAAATCCAGGAGCCCTGGGTTTACACGGTCTTTTCATTGTGGAATTACTCGGTATTCATTGCTTCTGGGCTCAATCCAAACAATACTGAAGTCGGTGAAAAGAATCCCAAAGGCTTTGCTGAGTCTGAGATCGGGCACATTGTATATTTTTTACGTACAGTTGATCTGCAAATGGAAATTGTGGTTGGAAGCCAGAAAACTGTACATAATGCTGAAGAAGATTTGAAAACAAAAGGTAGAAGAGCGATAGTCAGAGGAAAAGATTGCAGTCTTCACAACCTCCTCCAGGTGTATAATTATTTATCTTTGGGTTTGGGTGTGCAAACAGCTTTAATAACAACAATCCAACAATATAATTCTTTAACACATTGAAATAGTTCAGAAAGTGCTGACTACAACAGTACGGACAACATTACTTTCCGTATTTTCTTCACTGTTACGTTTTACAATGATTGTTCGGGTCGGTTTCTAAGTAAACCTTCAGCTTTGCATCCAAAAAGCATGAATATGGCATTGTTAGAACTATAGAAAGAATGAAGTGAACAAAATCTTTCGACATTTGTTTTACACCGTCAGTATTAACCTTTCTTTGTGACATTTGTTTCTTGTACCTAAACTATGCGTGAATAGTGGCAGCCAAAGATAAAGGTTTAAAAGCTTGAAATTTAAACCAAATAACATTTTTCTATTCAAAATTACTTCTGTACTATACCCAACTAAGTTTGTGAGACAGCAACAAATATTACAGTTTTCTGGTTATCATGATTCCATTCATGAAAATGCACTGAGTATCAGCAACTGTGCTCCAAAAGAGTGAAATAGCCAATATAGGATGAGAAATATTGATTTTAGTGTTTCGGAATATTAAACAGCAACAAACAGAGGGACACCATTTTTTTAAAACAAGGCAGGTCAGAGCAGACTTCTTGATCAATCAGAGGAGGCAACAGAGGAGGCAGCAAAGACAGGAAGCCTCTGAAATCCACAGTGCTGATGGGAACTGCAGGAGCCTGGAAATTGATAGGTTCCACAGCAGACCTCAGTTTTAACCTAACATGTATTTTCATGGTATGAGAAATGGTTCTTGAAGGAACCAAATCCTCTCCATTCACATAGAGACCAGGTTAAATGAGAAGTAAACCAAGGTCCACTTTTCAGTGCAGCTCAATTAATGTGCTATTGGCCAGATACCAGTGAGGCCTGGCCCTGAGCCACAGCTGTCCATGTCAGGTCTAAATATTTCAACAGTGCTGAAGCTGCACTAACCCTTTATTTGCTTTTATTTCCATCAAAAATTTTTTTTAAAGTCTTTTTAGTTGTAGCCACACTGCCCTTCTTAAGAAAACTTCCTTCTAGCTCTGATGGATCAGTCCACTGGACTCCTGTAGCCTTAGAAGTCCTTGGCTACACAATGGTTAAATGAATGAAATAAATGACCCTGAACTACGGAGTGATCTCTCTATGTGCCCTGTGGTTCACTCGGATCACTGATCTCTGCTGCTGTACCCACATCAAGCCAATATCCACATTACAACAGCTGGAAGTGTTATTTATTTTAGTTCTGCGATTCCAACTGCAATTGATAGGTCTGCTTGCTAGTCCTTTTCCATGTTCGAAGCTCACTACGAAAGATGAGAGACTGAGTCAACAAAACACACTTGGACAATTTAATGTCTATTTCAGCAAATGTATTGCAAGTAAATATCCTGTTACACAAACATTTGTGAGATAGGAAGAATTCAATGTCATACATAGTGACGTATACTTCCACACGTTTAATTAACTGTATCAAAATCCAGTACACCAAGTCCTCAGAGAAATCTTCTGATTAACAATACAGAGGATTTGACAGCTCTTGCTGTATCTCCCCAGAGCACCTATACTACAAATGTATATAAACCCACACATATTATGCTCTCAATTTTTTAAGAGAGCTTACTTCTAAAACCCAAAAATACATAGAGAAGGAAATGGGTTTCTGTATGGATTTGTAATACACCTACTATTGCTGTAATGCAATACAGCTTCTACCAGGCTCTATATATTTCTGTAATGCATGGTAAAAGTAGCTCATACAGGGACCTGGAGGATTAAGAGGATGCACTTTAGGTTTCTTCAGACATAGCTGTGCACTAGACAGATGTGTGGACAATGACTAGTGCATGTAGGGAGCCAAGCAGCCCCCAGCAAACAAGTGTCATTGGTTTATGCCAGCTTCAACAATCTTTCTACATTCTTTATATATACTGTCCTCCTTCTGAGGCTCTCACGATGTTTTTTTTCAAGTATTAATGAGCTATGGAGCAACATATTAAGGTTCATTTTTACTGCAAACTGAGCTGTTTAGTCACTGATAAGAGTTAAGGCACCACAGTGGCACCATGGCAGGACTGTGAGAAAGAACATGAATTTTACATCAGCATTTCCATCACAGCTATTGAGAAGTTCCCCAGAAACTCCAACAGAATTGTATTAAAGTGTAGAGCTGCTGACAATCCCACTATGAGCAGGACTTTGAACAAGATCTTCACACAGCCAACATTTCTGTGACTCTACAATTCTGCTCATCCAAGACTCGAGATCCAAGATCCTAGTATTCTGCATGGATTCCCAGTAAATTCAGTAATGAAAAAAACACTTCTGTTGGGACAGGTGATGTGGCCTATGGGATGCCAATTAATGCTATATTTGCTATCAGTAGCGGAAGCCTGAGTGAAAGCCTAGTTACTTCAGTCAAAAAAGGTTATGTGTAGTACAGCTTCATGATAATGATGGTGCCAAGTTCCCCTTAACACAGATTTCTCAGCTGGGCATTTTTTCTTCTTGCAGTTACAAAACACTCCTTACTGCCCTTATATGCATTCCTATGGACAAGTCTGGCTGTTTTAGGCACCTCCACCTCTCAGAGGTGAAGTTTCCTGCAGCCACTCACAGTTCCTCCAGATCTGAATGTCATACCAAGCCAACTTCTAGGATTTTTGTTGTCAGCTCCAAGTGGGATTCATTCTAATCTCCAGCCTTCGTTACTGCAAATAGTACTGGTTTTGCAAAGGCTGATGTACACACAGTAAAACTAAGTGAAAATATACCTTCATCTAAAGCATACTGGAGAGTTTTTATGAGCTTCTAGTATTTTACCTTTTATTGCTTCCACAAAGGAGTATCAGGAGTAACCAGTAGCTCTGGTTTGCATAGTGGACAACTGTCAGGAAACATGTCTCTCCCCCACATACTGCTCCGCCTCTGGTGCTTTGCTTTGTTAAATATCCCTGATATTGTACTCCTCTGTCAATTTCTATTCGATGTTCACAGCTCCTGCAGAATCCCCTAAAGAGTTTGTGCGAAGTGCTCAATACGACCCCATCATTCCTGTACTTTCTTCTAATCTAATCTTTTCAAAACTAATCCATTTGATACAGCAACATACTGAGATTCTTTTGTTTTGAGGAGTAGACTTATGACCTGAATATGAGCAGCAGAATTGCCAGTGTGTTAATCCCTTGTGCCCTTTTCTCTGTAAGGGGAGTTACAGGCCTCAATGCTTGATGTACACACTTACCTCAGGTATTGCTATGACTGGTCCTGGTGGTCCTGGTGGTCCAGGTGGTCCCACAATACTGTTCCCATCCTGTCCTGGTTCACCCTGTTTCAAAAGCATTTCATATGGAAACCCCATATACTAAGCACTACATTTCACATAGGTTTTTCGAAAAGAATGAAATCCACACAATCTCACCCGAGGTCCTGGGTCACCCTTCTCCCCTTTTGGACCCTGCAGACGATAAAAAAAATGAGCATAAGTGATTTAAAAGGGGAAATGATGAAATTTGTTCTCCCTTGCTTCACAAAAAGCACAGCAGTCAATTGCATGTATAGAATGATCAACCCCCAGCTCTCTCAAAACACACATGGGGCCAACTGGTTTCAACTCAGATCTGAGGATTTGGTGTTTAAAAGTATTTTCCAGAACTTTTGACAGAGTTCACAGTCGGCTAGAAGCAAATGGGCACAAAACATTTCATTAGCTGGGAATTAATTCAGTGAACCTTTCTTTCACTGCACTGAAATTGGCCATCCCTGGCTGTGCTGTCCTCTTCCGGCATCAAGCACATCAGCTGTGCCTGGGATTTCCCAGGGGACCAGATAGGAGAAGACAGGGGAGCTAAGCTGTCATCTTTCAGGCAGCTTATTGCTAAGCTTGATCAGCCCCTCTGTAGAACTCCCTGTGCTGGAAATGCAGACAGTTTGTCTGGCACAAGTGAGAGGAAGGCGCCAGGGGACGAGCCATGGGACTTCCCAAGGAAAGCACGCTGTAGTCCTCGAGGATCTTAAGCATGAGAAATACATTAAAATCACCTATGAGACTGCTGGCTTTCCTCTAATTAAAGGCAGAGCTGATTCCTGAATAATTAAAAGCAGAGGGAGCATTGAGGAATCAGAACCAGCCCCTGGAGACGCCTGTATCTCTCCTGACTGATGAGGGAGGCATGGGCAAGGAACACCCTGCTCCTGTGTTCGGTGTCTGAGGTAACTGCTCCAGGGTAGGCAGCACAAACACAGCCCCAGCTCTTCACACTCTGGTAGCAAGTACTAATCCTTAAGAGGCAGATTTGGGAGCCGGTGTGCGTTAGGTGATCACAGATTGTGGTAACTCTACTCACCACTTCTCCGGGATGCCCAGCAATGCCAGGAAAGCCTGGTTTTCCGTCTGCGCCTGACATACCCTGCAACAACAAATACAACAATAATACACAACAAACATAGTGTTACTCTCTCTAAACTGCATTAGGTTTCATAAAAGCAGGAGGCTGCCATTAGGGAGGGACACGATACAGTTCTGAACAGGCTGGTGGGCAGGTTCGGGGGAGGCTCATTATCTCATTAGTCATCTGCTCTCTCCATTCTTCCTGCTCTTTCCCCCTCTCCAGAGCACGCTTATGTACTTTTTTTTCATGCAGCTTCAATCGTTCTTCACTGCTTCCACCCCTGCTTAGCAAAAGGGTGAGTTTCGTTGCTTTCCCTCAAAATACATTTGATGAGTTATTTCCACCCTTCCATTAAATGACTCTCAAGCTGGAGGAAGAGAAGGGATGTAGACACTGGCATTGGATGCAGGCAGGAGTCAGTGTGTGGGGCAAAAATGCCCCCTGCTATAGTTTAATACAGGACCATATATGACTGCTGGAATCTGACAGCTACTCCGTTCTATGTGAAAAACAGAAGCAGTAATGATAATGCAGTTTGCCCTGAGAAAAATGGATAAAAGAAGGCTCTAAATTCTTAAAGGACCAGATAAACAGTGAGCTACACTTTTTACAACTGTTTTTCTCTGTGTCATATGAAAGAGCAAAGGAAATGACACAGAGCAGCCTAATGATTCATCCAAGGGACCAATTAGTCCTGTTTTGTTTTAAGAGTGGGGCTTTTTATTTGTTTGTTAACTTCTTTTTTGGTGGGGTTGTTGGGTGTTTGTTTCGTTTTGTGTGGGATTATTTTTGTTTGGCTTTGAGGTTTTTTTTTTAAATTTGCTCAGGGTTTTTTTGTTTTGTTTTGTTTTGTTTTTTGGAAAATACTGTTTTGTTTCTAACTTTTTGCTCTGCTTCAAGAAAATATTTTTGGCTTTTATGAGTAGATACAATCACCATAAGAGATTTAATGTGTCTACTTCATTAAGAAAGGATATTCTCACTGCTATTTCTGGTTTTTGTCGGTGATGAGTGAAGCATGTGGGTTAGGAATAAAGTATGATTTCTGAAGTACTCTATTCTCCATTTCATAAACAATTTCATAGGCAGGATAAAAGGTGTCTGAATGCTAATGGAATTTAGGCATCGAAGCAATTACTGCGATTTTGGTATCTGTGTGACTAGTAAAAACGGTACTTGGGACATAAGTCTCTCAAGTGCTTGTGGAAAATTATAAGTCTCTATCTGCAGCAAAGGTAAAGGGGCAGAGGAAATAACCTCAGACCAACAACATTCCTGCAACAGAATGCTGTAATTTCAGGCATGTTGGTACTTGCCAGACAGCTTCCTACCATTACAAATGCTGAATAATTTTTCCCGTTAATTTTCCTAATGAAATTTAAATGGGAAGAAAAGATCCAGGATAGGTAAGATGTTTTATTGGAACTAATGTATCCAGAGACATCCTTATTTGTAAGTTCCTTCGTATTTTAAGGATGTAGCTCATTGCTCAAATACAAGAGGACAAAGACCTTTTTTAGTCTGAGGGTTAAAGAGATAAACTGCTTGTTTTTCTAATTTTTTAAATAGCCCTGTAGTCACTCCACTTAAAATAAACATATATTTCAAATGCATCTATCACATAAAACAATAATAATTACTAGAAAAAGGACCTCAGAAGAAAGGGCACATAGGCATAATAATAAAGAAAATATTCTATAGTATCAAACCGATTAAGAAAAGTTAAATTACTGTCCTGTGTGCCAATGCATCAGCTTTAATTATCATGCTGATAAATGTCTATGTGAAATGACAACACTCAAAATATGTACAGCAGATGGAATTTATGGCAAATAAAGTCCTGCTACATTGTTGGTATTTTTTAAAAATAAACAAGCAGATGCTGCTAGAAGACTGTGATAATACTCTTGTAAATACTCAGCAAGCTTATCTTGTTTCCTAAACCAAGTTTTGAGTTCAGTGATATCCCAAATGCAGGAGAAGGATATTTTATTTTATTTTATTTTATTTTATTTTATTTTATTTTATTATTTCATTTCATTTTCATTTTCATTTGCTATGAGTCACATCAGCGCTCTCTGCTGGCTTATGCTTGCAAAAGACACCCAGGTCAGACAGGGACCAGCAAGGAGCAGCACAGTCCCAAACAGGAGTTTGGGGGGTTCCAAGAGGGGTTCAAAGCAGAATAGACAGGGATAATGATGGACATGAGCCTACTACTGTAGCACAGACCTGTGTCATGGGTGGGGCACACATCATGAAGCTATCCCATGGGTGTGAGGCGATAGCTTCACACCACCATATGAAGGAGCAGAGGGCATGTGGAACATAATTTTCTATCTAAGCTTTGCTGATTTTCATTTTTGTTCTGGTGAAAACGTAAGGGGACTCACAAGACACCTTCCAAAACATGCACCTTTTAGACACAATTTTAGATGCAATTTTAACCACATTTTAAGCAGAAGTCTTAAGCACCAGGTTACACTGGCTCCTGATATTCACAACTCACCAGAGAAAAGGGTTTATTTTCCCAGAGAAGCCATCCTGAGCTTTAATATGCTGACAGAGCAAGAAATGTTCATTATCCCCTAAGTGCATTAAGAGATTAAAGGAAACTGAGGAAAGAAACAACTGAGGTTTTAGATCAGATTAAATAAACTTCCCACCTTTGAACCTGGTGGACCTGTGTTGCCTCTTTCTCCCTGAAACAGAGACAGAATAGGGTGCAAGTATTAAAGTGAGCAGTAATTGCAAGGATTTTAAACATGTATGTTACTTTCCTTAAAAACAAAGGAACCGAATGGAGTAAAACGATTAGTAAAAATAAGGCATATTTTTGGTAAAGTGATGCTCTGCATACATTTGTGATTTGGTTCTAGGATTTTAACCACCCAGTTGCCACCCACATCTAAAGTGTTTGTGGTCACGACTCATTATTTTCGCTGAGCATCAACCAAGCCACATGCCTGAACCCTCATTTTGATGTCTGAAATCAGCACATGGTAGCGTTTCCAAGATCTACCAATGCAACCATGACCTCGTGCCTCCACGAAGGACTCACCATCTTCCTCCAAAACAGCTAACGCAGTCCCCCCACACTGCTGCTCTCTCCACCTACCCAGGCACTGCCTCAAACCACGAGCGAAATAATGAACACTGCACTGTTCCACGTTTGGGACTGATTCTGCAGGATTCTATCACTAAGTAGACAGGGTTCTTTGATTTTGTAACAGACAGTGAACATCCAATTTAGTTTATTTCATTGGAGATGGAGAATATAAACTGGAATAAATCAGCCCTTGCTTCAAACGCTATGTTTATGCTTACTGCTTTTTGGGAGTTCTCATACTCAAGAGTGTGTGAAGACTATAGACGGTTTTTTAATGAAAACAGCTTTTCATAATAATAAAAATGAAAGCAGAATTTGGATCTATGCTTATGTGTAAGGAAAGAGAGAAAATTGGTCATAGCTGGTTTTCTCGGACAGCTGTACTTGTCTGGGGTATTTGAAGGATGAAGGATGCATGAAACAGAACTATACCTTCAACTCCTCGTGATGCATTAGCTCTTGGTTTTGGGAAGTGGGTGGTTGTTGTATTTTGCCACTGTTGCCTAGTGAAGTCATTTATAATCATGAAAAGTGGGTGTAAAATTCATCCCCATGAGAATGATAGTGTATTATAACCACTTTATATTAATTTTGCTGTAGTGTACCTGGTTTCGTAAGGTGTCAGGCAATAGCATGTTCCTTTCTGTTTCTCCTGTATCTTGGGGATGAATGACTCATGATTAAACCAAAGTGATGGCCAAGTCTCTTGGGCAGGGTTTATCTTATCCATTCCAGCCCAGTTCCTAAATCCTAGGAATCATGCTACCTTAATTTCTGAAATCTTTGTGAAGCAGAATTTCTTAGAAACAAAATTTCTTGCTAATGGCAGAGAATAAGTTCTTAACAAAAAATTTATTTTGGGCATGCAGACTCGGCACCTACTCCTGTGCACAGAGCAGCATCATGTGAGAGCACATCTATTCTTGCCAGTCCACTGCAGTGTCACTCACCAACACGTGTTGTACAAATTGCGATTTTTTCACTCATAAGTAATGTAGTTCAGCATTAACAGGAGTAGTACCCAATGGAGGGACTTCTTCCAGCCCTAGAAGCGGAGCTCTATAGACTCTAGACAGAGCTAGCTGGCCGGATCTTTGGTGGCCGTTGTCCTATGAATCAGGTGCATGCAGTTATTGCTGGCAATGGGCAGTCAGTGATTAGTCCTGGGTGTAAGTTCAGGTGAAAATTTCACGGGGAGAGGATGGGGACTGCCACTTCTCGTCTTCCATTTCCTTCTCTTTCAATGCTACTGTTATTTCCCAGGGCAATGAAGACTTTGAAATTCTTCAAACTTCACATTTAAGGTGTCGTCATGCTGTACTGTTAACCTGAGTGTTACTTTATGTAGGAATAGGAAAAGTCTCTTCCTGTCTAAGGACCCATTCTGCAAATCTGCCCTTTTCTTCTGGGATTTTTCATCTCTCCATTTTTTCCTCATGGGTTACACAACCAGTAGAAACATCAAAGTGGAAAAATTCAGTCACTTCTGAGCTCAAATCAAAATCAAGGCAGAGTAGTCATTGCTCCTCCCTTCTTCCTCCCCATCACCTTCCAGAATATTTTCCTACCACTCTCTCAGAAGGCCTCCTCATGCAGATTTCTCTTTCAACAGTATACATGTAACCTCTTGGAAACCAGAACGATGTATAAATGAGCAACAAAGAGAAATTGCCAAATGCCCTAAAAAAATTTAACAAAGATGCCGTGGAATGTAATAGCCCAGTGAGTGGTATTTACTCACTGCTCTTGTTGGGTGTGAAATAATTCTTGTATTACACATTCTGGATAGTGTAAATGGGAACAAAATCTGTCCCACACTTAATCAGTATATGAATCTTAAATGAAAGCTCTTATGTTCAGGCAAATTCTGGGAATATAGAAATAAAAAAATATAAAAAATACATGCCAAAGCAATATAGGTCAGCTTTCAAGTGTTTTTACCTTTGGTCCTAATGGTCCACGCTGTCCATGCCTTCCTGCAGAACCCTATAAAAATACACTGAATTTACCGATAAATCCACATGGCATTTCAAAATAATATTTTTTTTCAGGAAAAAATTTATTTCACAACCACAACTGTTACAAAAACAATGCTGGAGACCTGTAATATTAACAGAGAGCAATAAAATGTAAGCACTGTTTTAGGGTTGTTGTTCTGATAAATACTGCCTTGCTCTATGTTATCATGCAAAGATCTAAAGATTTCTTTTTCTTACAAAGACAACTTTAGTGCTGTCACTGCATACTATACATACTCCTAGAAAATATTAGAAATAAATTTATCCAAGTGCATTTGTTGCAAGGGATTGCTTTTGACTGCTTACAATTTTTTGAATTTGCTTTCTTGTCTAAAATTCAGATATGCTGCCAGTTTAGAGGCAATGCAGTCTTGCTAGGTTTAAAAGCAGTTTCCCAAAATGTCTATTTCAAAAACCATTTGGAAATTCAAATTCCTCTCGTCTCTATATGGTGACATTCATTGTAAAGTACAATTATGACTCTTTGATGGTGAAATGGACAGCAGTTCATTATTGGTCATTTTAGAAAAGCTGAACGGAAGAGAAGGGAATTCAACAAAGAGATTGAGTTGCCTTTATCTGGAATATGAAGATGCTCATAAATGGTAATGCTAAATAATGAGAAAGCACCAATGAATCCCTACACTGATCTGTGGAAGAAAAAGAATAGAAACCCTGGGAATGGGAGCTGAAGTCACCAGAAGAAATAAATTTGATATTTCTACTTCAAAACACAACCACTACTTTCTGATTAAAGATTAACAAAGACGGTGCCAATAAACGTAATTTATTTCCTAGCAGCTATTTTGATTTGCAGCCCTTTTAGAAGCAGATACTCTGTTTTCACCTAAACACCGCTAGGTACGCTGGAGTTGTGGTAAGGTGTAAATGGCCCATAACGCAGTACCAGCAACTACGTAAAAGCATTTTCACAATTGCAGCAAAATTCTTATTTTTCTGATCTTTTTCTCATCTGCCTTCTTTACTGAGTCAGACTTTGCAGAATAATTAAGCAGTAACAGGAAAATTTTGTTCAACTGCAACAAGACATTTTAAAAATATTTATAGCTGAGTGACTTGGAAACAACGCCTGTTATAAAACCGAATGTGAGAGTAAGGCTGTGACTAAGGGAGGTCAGAATGTGAAATTCTGGCCCTGGTTTTGGACACCTCCTTGTTTCAGCTAACAGATTCAATACTTATTTTTGTAACTGTATTTTTATGCAATTTTTAGTATCTAGGAAAACATGTAAGAGTGAGCAAAGTTCTCTAAGCTATCACCTGTAACTTCAATGACTCACAATTACTAGTACTTTAAACCAACACAGTAAAGAGCTGCTCAAAGTCACTCCTGTCTCCAGGGTTTGGTTGATTTCTGATGATTCATGGAATCACAGACACAGGCTTCTACAGGCCATCTAATCCAATCACCCCCCTGAAGTAGAACTGTCACCAGCTTCAAGTCAGGTCAGTCATGTCTCTGTCCAGCAAAGTCTTGATAACTTCAGATCTTCTGCAATCTCCCTGGGCAAATCGCCCCAGTCCTGCACCAACCTCCTAGTGAACAGCCTTCTCCTAGGGCTTAGCCTGGACATCGCAAGCTGCAAATTGTGACTACTGTCCCTTGCTGCACCATCTGGCACAACAAGGAACAGTTGGGCTTCATCATATTTACAGTTTCTCCTCAGAGACTCAAAAGCAGCTACTGGATCATGCTATTGTCTCCTTTTGTTGCCAGACTAAACCACTTAGCAATAGAAGGAGCTCCTTCTATTGCTAAGAATGACAATAAATCCAAATGATCTGGTAGGTACTGATACATTATATTCCCATATTTCCTACTTGATTTAAGTGGCCCACACTAGTAAAAAAATCTCCTGAGACATGGTGATGAAGAAAAAAAGCATCCCTTTGTCTGTGACATTGTTTCCACACTACCGGGAACAATTTTTTAGTTTAAGAGTGGCATGTCAGATTACACAGATTTGATTGTCAAACTACAACATTTCAGTTTCATCTTCATAGGTGTGATTCACCTTCATATGTGAGAAGGGAATCTATTAGGGTGAAAGAAGAAATAGAGAGCTAGATAACATGAAAACCCTTATTTCACCCTTTAATATCTCAAAAATATATCAGAGCAGAATCTAAAAATCATTGGCTAATGAGGTGTCAGAGAAACACCATTCTGATTCTTTGGAGGACACAGTTATTCTAATGACATTCTAGGGCAAGTGAATCCATTTCAGCATAGTGACTCTCAACCTATGGCTGACTGGGGCTATATGTTTCCAAAAAGCAGAAAGAAGGAAACTCTTGTGTTGAAAAAACCCCCCCAAAAACCAAACAACCCAACAACAAATGAAACTCCCCTCCCCCAGATCACCCACTTACCTTTGGCCGCCTTGATCCGGGAATTCTTGATTCACTTAGGTCAATGCCACCTGATCCTTCCATATCCTAAAGGAAAGACAAAATGCTACAGAATTTAAGAATTTATCTTTTGAGGGGGGGTGGTGGGGGCTCTGGTTTGGCTTTTTTTTTTTCCCCAACTTCTCTGCTTTCTGAAGTTCTGTAAAAACTGGAAACATACTGAACACAAATATTTTTATCTTTTCTCATTAACTTTTTTTCTGAGACAAATGGATGCTCTTCTGGAGATAGGCTCTGCTCAAATGTGATAAAAACACGTTGGTCTTCCCTACAGAAATTCTGGTCTTTACTGTCTTGCCAACTTGACACCATTGCTCCAGGACTTCTGCCTGAAGAGCATCAGGCAGAAATGAGACAGTATGTGCTCTGTTTAAGCACACTTTTAAGTGCATTTTTCTGTGCAGCATTTACCTGCCACCCAGCTACAGAAACACTAATGACTAGTAAGGGTTACCAGAACTGATTTATGACAGGGAGAACTTGCAAACGGTTTATTAAGAGCAGCAATCGCTTTTCACCAATAAAGGCCCTTCCTAATTCTTACAGTTGAATGTTGAACTCCTGCCTAAAATACTGCTTAATGAAATTGAGGAGAAAAAGAAGTTCCACCATCAGATTGTAGAATTATGTTGAAAGGGTTCTCAGAGGCTGCCTGGCGCAACTTCCTGTTGAAAGCAGTGTCAACACTGAATTCCAATCAGTTTGTTGATTGAGGCTTTGGAACCTCAGGCCTCGGAACCTTCCAGAGATGAAGGTTAAGTGTTCTCCAGACTATGCAAGCTCAGTTCCCTGAGACTTTCGTTATAGGTCATCTGCTCCAGCCCACTGTCCATTTCCACAGCCCTCTGCTGACTGAGAAAGAAGTCTCTGTGTGGTGGGAGTCCTTGAGAGCAGCCTCCATATTTCCCATGGAGATTTTTTATTAGTTTTAAAGGAAACTACATAGAAAGCAGCAACCTCTCTCCAGCTTTCATTGTTCGATGACATTCCAGATCCATGGCAGAAGCGAGATACCAATTCCAAAACAGCAAAGAAATAAAACTGCAGGGTGCCATAATTACTTGTTTTAGGCCCAGCACCTATCATGTTCCTATCCCTTGGCTTATGCCCAGTCTAAACTTGTTCGACTGTGCTTCAAAACATCTGGATGAACCATGCCAGCAGGGAACTGTCCATTTGCTTCAAGCTGCAGTTTTAGCTGCAGCTGTGCTGGCCTAATTGTTTCCTTTTTCTGAAAAGGGAAGACCTTAATCTTTCTTTGTTTCACTTCACTGCTGACAGCCATCAGCCTTCATTTGCAACATCAGCGTCATGTGTTGAATCCTCTTACTTTCCTTTAGATGACTAAAATGGCAGAAAATACATTACTTTTGGGGTGCAAGTGTTCTCTAAAATTTTAGTAAATTAAATTGAGTTGAGGAAGAATTGATGGAATACCGAATGTTAGTGCATGTGAAGGGCAGGCATGTGCCAGGAATGTCTGCAGATGGGAGAAGGAACAGGAGCAAAGGAGAATCTCCACCTCCTGGTGACGACAAGCCCTTGTGTCAGCTTACCATGTTTACAGGATCCATATTCCTGGCCTGCTTAGCTTCCTGCCAGTTAGTGACTTGAAATGGCCCAGCTTAGCACAGTTGTGATGCACTCAGGAGACGGTGTAAGGGAAAGGGTGAGACATAATTAGACGACCTTCAGCTACTATCGAATGACAGCTTTACGCCAAAGGTATGGAAAACACCATCTGACCTGACTCCACTGAAAATGATAGATCCTGTTCTTCTGACCTTTTCAGCCAACTCCACAAGAGTAAGAGAAGCAGAAGGAACGCACAGCTGGAATCAGTTCCTTCCTTTTGGGGGACCAAGGTGAGAGACCTTTTGTGCAGCTTCACCTGAGACTGACTGAATGTTATTCAGACTTTCCTTCTGCTCCTACATCAGCAATCAGTGTATCAAATACCAGCAGAAAATCTCCTTGTATTCTCTTTGGCCTGTTTAACCAAACACTCACTGCTTAGGGTAAACCACAAACTGTGTTTCTGGGTCCTTTCCCTTGACTGCACTGTGCCAGTGTTTTGCCCTTTATGAGAGTGTTTGAAGCCTGCTTTATATAACACATCATCTCTTTTGACATCTGCATGTTTTTAATGGGTTTACCAGGTACCTTCTGCAGCTCAAACTGTTCTTTTGGCAAGCATAAGTGCCAGCAAACACCATGCCATTTGGTTTTTGCACATAGCTGATCACAGATGCTAACAAGTGCTAACAGGAGCGTTTCGCAGAAACAGCCTTACAGCAACAAACAGACTGCCAACCAAAAGGTAGTGTCACCCCAACAAACTGGCAGACCACAGTGCTGCCTCAACAGATGGCAGGGATGGGCATCCAAAAGATCAGCTACAGCTAGCAAGCCTGTTTACAGCAGTATTCCTCTCAGGGAAATGACAATCATGCCAATTTTGTTTGGACTAGATAAAGTTCAAGATGAAGCCAGTCAAGATACTGTTACTGCAGTTAGAGCTCAGATCCTTCTGCATTTGCATCCATAAAAATGGGGACTACCAGTTTTCACTCTCTCCTGCTCTTCGGTTAAGTTTGCTCCTCTGAGACCTAGGTATCAAAAGCGGCAGAGTTTGATCCTAAGCACCTAATTTCAGGAGAACTCTTTGTTGACATTATAGGGGCGTGTTGCCTTCTACTCAAATGGTGTGAATGTGGAAAAGCGGAGAATCTCTTAAGAATGGGCCCTCACAGGTCACAGAAGATGACTGGAAGTCAGAGAAGCCATCATTCTGGGCTAAAACTCAGACCAGGCCTGCGATGAAGATGTGACTTGCCAGTGGTCCTTAACTCATTCTGAGATAAGTAGGTATTTATTCACAGGAGACTCTATACCAGCCTTTGCAGTGTGCCTGAGGCAAAGGACTGTTTGTATGCTCAGACTTCATGCTGTTCCTCGCTAACAATTTCAGTGCTGGAAATTAAGAACTTGTGAACTGCCAGAGATATTTTTTGTCCATTGAAACTCACTGACATCAGTGAGATTATTAACCAGTAGTGTATACAGTACAATATTCTTTAGTCAGACATCAGAAAGCAAATCACATCTCTAAACAAGCATTAGTGGTCACGTCTGTGACACCTCAAAGTGTCTGTAGACTAAAGAAAAGAAAAATACAAAAGAGTTGGGGTAGATACTAAGAGAAACACATAAGAAAACTGGAATCTTTTGAACACCACCACTTTACTGCAGCAGTTCTACAGATGACCAGTAGTTTTGGCCAAACATTCTTACTTCTCTGATGAGACTGTCCTGTGTTACTCTGCAAAATTTATTATATCCCATGACACAAAATACTCTGGAAAGACTTTCCAGAGCAAACTAGCTAAATCAGAATTGAAAAATGCATGGTAAAAAAAGGAAAAAAAAAAAATAAAGGGAAGACACAAATATTAATATTGATATTGACAATTCCTTGACCTCTCTTCAAAAAGATGTTAATGCAGCAGCTCTAATTCTTGAACCTGGGCGTTCTTCCCTTGCCTTTCTTTACTGCAAAGCCACTTGCTGCTCCAACATGATCCAAATGAGCAGTTCTCAAATGAAATGTAAACACATCCTGAGCTTGCCCAACCTAATATCTTTAAGTGATGAAGGTACTATTCTCGGAAGTAGAAAAAGTAACATCTGCAATTTTATATTTTTAATAGAAAATTTTTGTTCTAAGTAGAACAGATCATGAGGTCAGAAATGACCAATGTCTCTGTATTCACACTCCTCAGCAAATTTCAATCTAGAACACGTTACTCTGTCAGCAATTCAGCCTTAAATACCTGTGAAATATACAGGTGGTCACACTGCCTTTACTCTGGAGGAAATATATCCATAGTTATAACAAATTTCAGAATAGCAAAATACCTCAAATCCCAAGCTGTAACTTAGTCCTGGTGGTCCAGGAGGTCCAGGGGGCCCAGGAGGCCCAGGAGGTCCTGGTGGCCCAGGTTTTCCAGGAGACCCAACAGGGCCAGCTTCTCCTTTGGGGCCTATTGATCCAGTGACTCCAGTATCACCCTAAAATAAAAATTCAGTCTATTGATATACTGAATATGCCAAACTAGATGCAAGTGAGTAGATGTATAGGATCACAGAATGCTTTGGGTTGGAAAACTCGTCAAGGTTCAATTCCTCTGCCATGGGCAGGGACACCTTCCACTAGATGAGGTTGCTCAAAACCACATATAGCCTGGCCTTGAACATTTCCAGGAAGAGGTCATCCACCAATCGTGTTGATGGCCCTCCCCTGGACTTACTCCAGGGGTCCCAGAGATGGACACAGCTCTCCAGATGGGCTGTCAAGAGGGCAGAATAGAGAGGGAGCATCACCTCTCTCTTGACCTGCTGGTCACGTGTATTGTTTCTGGCTGCACTGGAGTTCATTTTCCCTTAGCAGCCCTCACAGCGCTGTGCTTTGGTAGCTGGAAAGGTGTTGATAGCACATCAGTGCTTTGTCTACTGCTGAGCAGCACTGGCACAGCATCAGCACTGTCTCTTTAACATTCTCTCCTCCCACATCGGGTGCTGTGAGTGGGCAAGATCCTGGGAGGGGACACAACTGGGCTAAAACAGCTCACCCAAATTAACCAAAGGGATATTCCATACCATATGATGTCAGCTCAAATATAAAAGCTAAGGGAGGGAGGAGGGGTGGGGCGCATTCATTATTTAACAGTATTTGCATTCTGGAGCAACTGCTTCCCAGGAAGTGGCTGAACATCACTCACTGATGGGACGTGGAAGTAGAGATTAAACATTTTTTTTCTCTTTATTTATATGCATGCAAACTTTCACTCTCTTTTTGCTTTAGTAAACTGCCTTATTTCAATCTGCAAGTTTTCTGTCTTATTCCCTCTCCCCAGTTCCGCTTGGAAGGGGAGTGATAGAGCGGCGTCCAGCCAAGTTTAGCCAACTACACCACACTTCATAGAGAAGCATGCTGGCCAACTGAGAAACCAGGTCTGTCCACTTCATTAGGCTACACAACAATAATCTTAAAGATTTCTCAGCCCTTTTCAGTAATGTGCTGTATCACAGTGATGCTCTCATTCAGTAAGGACACTGTCCTTTTTGTTACCTTTGGACCAGCAGAACCAGGTAGACCTTGATCACCCTGTAAAAGAAAATCAGTCCTAAATACTTAGAATAAGACTATTAGGCAACCAAAACACATTGATGGTATTTTTCCTTAATAAAAATGCCCACAGATTTCTGTGCTGTTTGATTTGATGTCCTTTTTCATGAAGCCCTTCATCTGAAACATCAGATCTCTCAGTTAAAAACAATCTATAATTCAGGAATTACAATAACACATTAATAGCTCTGGTCTGGTGTGCTGACTGGATTTTAAGGGCTTGAGCACACAGAATAAAACATTGCAGGTCAAATCCTCATGCTTCTGAATATAAATGTCAAAATTCTTATGGGATATAAGAGAACTGGAAACTGGTCCCACTCAAGTTGTCTAGGGCACCCTTCCAAACACAGGATGTGATAACTAGGAAGATTTTAAGGTTCCTCTGAAGCAACCAAGATTTTATCAAGATTTCCTTTTATATACTTTACTTCCATACTGTTTTTCTCCATTTCTAGTTCATGAAATAGTCAGAAAGACAGTAATAATGCATGCAAATAATTATTTTCCAAATTGCTCTGAATCTAGTGGAATTAATTTTTATTTTGGCAAGCTCCTGTCCTTACTCATGCAGCAAAAATATTTATTGAGTAAAGTCTGAAAAAAATGAGTAAGTGGCAGGAGTAAAATGATAATGTTTTTTCTAAAAGCAATGGCAAAACTCCATGTCAAATGTCACTCCAATGAAACAACTGAATTTACTTTCAGTGTGTCCTATTGTTCCTGTAGTCTCCTCTCGATTAATCTGGAATAATGATCAAAGCAGATATTGCAAATAAATTAAATCAAGGTTTTCAGGATAAGAAAATAGTAAAAATGAAAAATACACGTACATGTATTGAACAGGTCCAAATGCATAGTGCTTTCAATTCTAACTGAACTATTATCAAATATACACAATGCAGAAAACAGACTCAGTGAGGCAAAATATTTTAGTCCTTTTTGGGAGGGATTATGATTTTTTTAAAAATTTCATTTCTGTTCCAATTGCTTCTCTTTCCACATCAATCTCTTCCCACAGTATGTGACTCATGTTCAGCTTACTTCAGCTAGACTTCTTGCTGTTCTTAGGCTCCCTCAGGTAAAACACACACCACTGATTAGAGCGGACATAGGTTTCAGGTGCCTGCTTTGTAACACACATGTTGCACTTTCTGGATAGTTGCTGGTTCCCATGTGTGCTGCACTTTTATCAACCTCAGGTTTTTGATATCAAAACTCAGAACCTTCAGCCTCCAGAGATAAAAATAAATCAATATTCTGGCCATTTAAGACTTGCCTTTTCGTTTCCCTTGCAGTGTGTGAGTTTACAATGTACACTTGGGAATTCACTTTCAAGTTCTTGTATGTAACGTGTTGTTGAAGCTCACTAGAGGATGAAATTGTCTTGTAGTCTTTGTCTCTGTTTTATCCACATCCTTCTTGAAGTGGGGTGTAAAAAATTGGTGCTTAAAATGGCGTTTTGACTAGCAATAGGTTAGATTAATTTCCCCAAGTCAAGTCTGTTCTGCCTGTGCCAGTAATTGCTGAGTGATCTCCCTGTCCTTATCTTGACCCATCAGCTTTTCATTGGTGGGCACCTGGTATCTCAGCCATCACTTTGTCTCCTGTTTGCCAGATTAAATGGTTTGTGCTCCTTCAGACTCTTCTCCCCTGACATATAATGTGCTGTCACGCTGTGCCAGGCTGGACTAACTGGAGTTCTCTCTTTCCCCCTACAGACTCATCTGTCTGAGACCAGTCATGACCGGCCTTTGAGTGGCAAATCACAGCAGAGGCATTCATACTGCATATGGAATGTTGCATGCTGCAGAAAATGAGACAGTATCCAATAGGAAATTCTGGATTTCTGAATATGCCTTTTGAGATGTGCTCTAATAATCCATGAGTATCTGGATTCCATTAAAAAATATTGAAGCCAGATGCTATTGTGTTGCAGGGACAACTATTTATGATTTTTACAGCCTAGAATTGACAAAGATTTTCCATTGAAGTAGGAGCAAGACAGACATTTAACTCACCTTTTCTCCCTTCCATCCTGGTGGGCCAACCACTCCATCACGGCCAGGAGGACCTTGAGGACCCTGTAATGACAGTAAATCTAAAGCACGTGCCATCTGAGAGCTCTATTTCTAGAATGTGTGTGTAAGTATTTTGGACCAACTGATGATACAGCATTATGAAAGACTGAAGTGCAGCAGCTCACAACACTAAGTTTTAGTACTTTCATTTCTTGTCTTCTGAGAGTTTGGCTTGGTATCAAACCAATATTTAAATATATTTTAATAGAAAACTATATACAACAATCATAAAATAATAAATAAAACTCAGCATAATGTAAATATAACACTAACATGGAAAATAATGGTGATATCCAAGCAGGTTTTGACAACTCCGTAAAAGACATGATGGGGTGAAATCCCCAGGCACCTCAGTTAACCACACTTTTGGCAAAGTCAGTGCTAGACAGCAGCTGAGGAGACCTTGGCATTGACAAAATCAGAAGTGGCCAGGTTTTCTGTGTGGCAGAATCATTAAAAACAGTTGTGATATGGAGGGAATGGTGTCAAACAGGAGACTTCTGTGTTGTCACTGCAAACAGAAAAGCCAGTAGGTTGACAGAGTTCTTGATTCACACAACTCCAGTGATACCCTCAGATGGGAACAATGAGTCTGAGCCTAACCTCCCCATGCCTTTACATTATTCTTTTACGGCAAATTTTAGTACTATATCTTAGACCATTTGAATTACTTTATATTCTAAAGATGTAGAAACAGCCACAGTCAGGAAAGTTGAAAGTACATTTTGAATTGCAAAGAAGGTGTTATAGAGGACCTTTTAATCTAACACTGCATTTTATCAGATGCAGAAAATAAAACATTAGGGTAACAGTCTATTTTATAAGACTATGGATCTTCTTAAAATTACAGTTGTAATCCTCAATAGAATTTTATCTGTCTTGGATTCAGAAAAGAAAAAGGGTACTGTTGGGAGCTTAGCAGTTAGATGAAATCCGGTCAGCATTTCAGATTTTTTAATATATACTGCCATCCACATTACAATCAGTAGATATGGAGAACAATGGATTTCATCGGCTTCCCACGCATGTGCCTCTTGAATCCCATATTAAAGACTTTTGGGTGCTGAATTTCTTTCTGCACAGAAGACACTGCTTTCCCTCTGGATGGCCAAACACTTTTCAGATTTTGTATCAACTCCCAGCTTGGTTGTCCTCAAAAACCACCCTCCAAGACAACTGAGATATAGCGAGATCTCCTTTTTATGACCTGTCACCCATACACTTCCTTGATACATGCTAATTACACCTTGTCAGGTACAGAAATGGTGACTCACTCTGAGGGTGGCATGGATGTATAGGTCAGATCGAGTCCTGAGAACAACTGCTACTGGCAGGAAGTTGACAGGGAATAAGGGAACCATATTATTAAATACATGGCATCAGAGATTATTCTGAATTGGAAAGGACCCACAAGGATCCTTGAGTGCAGCTCTTAGATGAATGGCTCACACAGAGATTAGACTCACAACCGTGGCTTTAATAGCACCATGCTCCAACCAACTGAGCTAATCTCACAGCTCCAGAGAGCTGCTCAGTGCTAAAAAAATTGGTTTTCTTCACTGAAAAAAACACTTTACTGAGGATTTATCTGCAAATCGAACTTTAGCAACACTTTTTACAGTAGAACTATATTTCACATGTCCACAGATATAAGTGCTTCTACCTAGCTGAAGAAAATGAAGGAAGAGGAAAGAGGAAAATTCAGTTTATTCTAAAAATTCCCTGTGGCTTATGTAAGTGATTAAGCAAACTTCATTTTCCTGAAAGCACCACAGGAAAACTAATACTTAGTCTTATTCAGTGCTGGTAAAAGCATTCTTACTTTCTATTTATTCTGGTCCAGATTCACCAGTATCTGTCTGTCAAATGTACATTACTGCTGTGCAGTAATGTGCTTTGGTTAACGCGACTTTTTTTTTTTTGTACAGAATTTGGATAAGATTCAAGCTCCTACACTAAAAATATTCTCAAATTTTACTAAGAATGATACAAACTGCAAGTCTTAGAACTTAGTGTTGCAGGACAGAAACAACATCAATGTTTGTGAACAAAAGAGTACTCACTTCAGGGCCTGGCTCCCCAGAAGTTCCATCTTCTCCTGGTGACCCAGGAGGTCCTACACCTGAATCAGGTGCTGGCTTTCCTGGAAGACCAGGTAGCCCTGGAGGGCCTGGTGGCCCAGGAAGACCCTGGATAAATCAGCAGGACTGTTAGAAATTACCCTACTCAGGTTCATTTCTATGTATGCAGAACAGGAAAAAGCTCACGTAAGACTGTTCAGGCTCATAAAACTCAGCTTGGGTTTCCACCCCACTTCCGCTTCACTGAGAACCAATTTTGGTTTCACAGATACACCCTTACATAGGGTCACACTGACCTCCCTCACCCTTGCTCTCTGACCTGTGCCACCTCATAGGATGCATCAGCAAGCAAGAAATTGACCCCCAAAAATTTTTGTGTCAGCTGTCTCTAACTCAGTGAAGATCTCAGACATATCTCATTATCATCCCATTAATGATAAGAGACCTAACCATAATGAAACCAAGGCATCATTGTACAGAGGGAGGTGGTTGTGTTTTTCTCCTCTACCATTTCATAGGGTTTCTCCATGTTATTGCTGGAGCACTGCGAATATCTACTCATGGTCAAGATGTGCTTAATGCTGTAAAACTGGCCTCTGCTCTACAGATCTCACGGACGTGAGCAGAGGTATTGAAATTGAATGAAATGAATGAAATGTTACTTTAGGAGAAATAGTACATTCGCAAATATTCCCTCTCATGTGCAAGCCCATCTGTGTTACTGATTGCATTAGCAGACAGATACAGAGACCTTGAAATTTTGGGCCATGGCCCTATAAGTCAGGAAATCTTTAATTCTGACTTAGGGCCATGAATAGGATTCTGTCAGGAAGAAGGTCATCTTGGATTTTCAGTGCAGTAAACAGAGCCTTCTGCAGGGCACTCACATGTCTTGTTACCTACAAAGGGCATCTAAAGAGGCTCCTAAATTAGGAAAGATAGCTAACTTTCAGCATGTGGCAATTATCTCCTGAAGGGCCTTGAGAATGAGGTATTACGCACTTTTGAGGGAAAAAAAAAGAAACAGAAAAGAAATCCTGAGGCAGAAACCAGTCTGAGAGAATGAAAAATATCACTAGTTGTGTTGCAAAGCAGAGGCCTCCATGCTGTAGCATTCTGGAGTTCATAGGAACCATAATGAACTCAGAAAGCTGAAGGGTTACTGATGTTCAGTTCACCAGAAAGCTGAACCGTAAAGCATGTCATACAGACACACTTATTTTTCTAGAGCAGGTACTCCAAATTCAAAAAAGCAAAAACTAAGGTCGTATAGCACCTTCCAGTGACTAAAAGTGGCTTACAAGAGAGCAGGAGAGGGATGGTTTACGAGGATGTGTAGTAACAGGATAAGGGGCAATGGCTTCAATATGGCAGAGAGTAGGTTTAGATTAGATATTAGGAAGAAATTCTTTGCTGTGAGGGTGGTGAGGCACTGGAACAGGTTGCCCAGAGAAGCTGTGGATACTCCATCCCTAGAAGTTTTCAAGGCCAGGTTGGATGGGTCTCTGAGCAACCTGGTCTAGTGGAAGGCTTCCCTCCCCATGACAGAGGGGCTGGAACAAGATTATATTTAAGGCCTTTCCACGATTCTATGAATCTATGATTCACCTCTCTCTCCTCTTTACTGTCTTCTCATAGTCAGATTAAAAGCATTTTCTCATTTTAAAAAGTCTTCTTGACATTATTTCTTTGTTGGCCTCCTTCTGTCTCATACTTCTTCCCCACTCATAAGCACTTAGGCCTTTTCTCATCTTGGAATGAAACCCTACAAATCCTTTCTGGATGCTGTAAATTAAGCATGTATAAAACTTGCATTATAAAATTGACCTTCTACAACTTGCATTGTGGCGCTGTACCCCCTCTTACTGATCACGTCCTGCCCTCTCCCTGGGGTCTCCCTCCTTCCCCTGCCTCTAGTCCTGGCCACTCCTCAAGTTCTCCCTATTAGTTCCTGTATCCCAACTCCGCCCGTGTACCACCCCTGTGCCCTGAAACCATTTGCCCATGTGCTCTCCCCACCCCCCTCGTACCCGGGTAAACTGAGGCTCCAAGCCATGTGACTCTCTCGCTCTCTCTCTCTCTCCCTGCCCCTGGGAGCAGCCTGCCAACAGCTCCTCTCCTCTGCCTTGGGGGCCAGCCCGTGTGCTGGCCTCAGGCTTTGGGGAAGGCAGCATGGAATAAAGACCTTTGCAGTGCCATGAGGAGAGCCTTCTCACCTCCTTTGCCATTGCTGAAGTTGCAGGCTGGCAGCTAGCTGGAGCAGCGGTGCAGGGCGTCCGAGATGGACTGCAGGAGGGCAGACAATCCCTGCCTTGTCCCAAGAAGCCCCCGCTGTGCTCCCAGGGAAAGCTGCAGCAGCTAAGCAACACCCAGTGCTGCAACATTGCATGAGTAAAATAAAGTTCTTTATTATGAGAAATACTTACCCTTAAAATCTCAGTCTCTCTGTCAGTATCTCCAGAACCTGATTCTTCAGGTTCCAGTCTATTCTGAAATTACGAGAATTCCATTTTAAATTATTGCTTTTAAAGATGAGAAATACAAATATCACTTGACATTTACTGGAAATACAGCTAACATCAATATCCTTACAGTGGTCTGTCACCGGTAAAATAAATTATAATACAACAAAAACATTTCACTTACGTTTCTGGTGTTTCATACCACCTTCTTTTGTAGTCACCGAGCACTGTATTTACCTGCAGGTGCAGTATGAGCACCGTGATAACTATCCTGCAGGACACACATCCTATGTGACTGTTTAAGTGAACTGAAGTAGTATCTCAGACAAATTTTAACTTCAAAAAAATACTTGTCAACATTAAGAATATCCTAAAATGCAGACCTTACAAATAACCCCCATTTCCTACAATGTGCCTGTTATTTAAAAAGCCAAATTCTGAAATTCCTACAACTGGAATCAAAAAGATGACTTTTATAAAGAGAAATCAATATACTAAAGCCTTTTCTAAAATATTCTGTTGAAAAAACATCTTAGTGTTTAGTCGTTGGTGAGTTTCATGGCTGTGTACACTTTGTGCAAACTACAAAGAAAAGCACAGAGAGAAGTACTACCTGAAAAAGTTATCATAGTACCAAAGCTAATGTTTCAAATGCCTGGGAGTTAAGGATGCATTCCTTGGCTGCACTGAGACTTCTTCCACTTCACTACAGAATAAAAGGTCTTGAAACTTGCTGTTACAGAGAACAAGAAAATAAAGGCAGTGTAGGACTCGGTGTTCACTGCTACATTTATAGAAATGGCCTTTGACTGAGTAAAACTGTTGGACTGGAGCACTTTGTCCTAGGGATCTGGAGCTGCCTTGCTGGTCTCCTAAAGTCAGCGTCAGTGCAGGCTCAGTAGTGCAGCAGAACACTGTTACTCTGTCTTTATGCTCCAGAAATATATTGGCATAATTTAGCAGACCCAGAATCAAGGGAGCATATAATCCATTTTGGCCAGTGGAATATGTTTCAAACTGTCTTGTTAAATACTCACAATACCCAGTGTGACAGATGGTTTTGCTTAAAAGTCCACCACAGGATTTCCACTGGTGTCAATGGTTGAACTATGTCTACGTGTAAAATCAGCTCTCACACCATGAAATGTAAATTCAGGCCAGATTCTTTCTTTAGCTGCATGCACATGTATCCTTGAGGATATAGTGGGAAAAGTTCACGTACAGCAGAAATATGGATCTGAAACTTCCTCTTTTACTTTGCCTGAGTACTGAGTATTCAAAATGCAAACACTGCCGTCATGCTGGTATGTGTTCTAGTATTTAATGACAGCAAACATAAATGTCAAACCACTTCTCTGTTCAGTAGCAGGAAGAAATTAGTAATTCAGGTTTGCTATGCCTTTTTGCGGAAATTTTTGTTTCATGTTCTCCCATATTTTGTTGCTTTTGCACAGGAGAGCACACACATCCACTGACATTTAAAAGTGTGAATACTGGGTGTTTATGTAGCTTACAGTATTCACACACTTCAGTCAGACATTTATTTGCATTTCTGCATGAATGTTTTAGAAAACATGATTATCTCTGTGGCAGTCAGGCCACTTTCCCAGAGACAACCTCCTATTTAGTTCTGGATTCCTCTGTGGCAAGCTGAGCTCATTGACAGAGAACCCCAAATACTCACTAATTCTCTGGAAGGAGCAGATGGTCCTGCAGGTCCTGGAAGTCCAGGGGGTCCTGGCAATCCCTCACCAGGATCACCCTGAAATGGGAATTAGGATAAATCAGCAAGGATTTAACCATGTAAAGACTATAAGCACTAGCTGCAACCTGTGTGGATTTCCAGTCACAAGGGTGGCTGCTCGGATGCTATGAGCAGGGTTGGACTTTGACAAGCTCCCAAGAAACATGATCTTTGCATTGGCAGTGGAAGAAAGAACTCTTCCTTTTCTAACTCCTGCAATGGATTTACAAATGTACAAGCAGAATTAACAACATTAGGCAGCACATATGTCTTGTCAGAATAAGGTTTAACTGTGGATCTTGCATTTTTAGGGTACATTATATTTGCCTCACCCCCTCCCCCCAATAAATAAATGAATGAATGAATGAATAAATGAACAAACAAATAAATAAATAAGTAGTCAGTGTAGTCACACCATGGTACTCAATCTGTAAATTTCTTGATTTGATTTCTACCCTCTGTAATGCTTTTTTCAATACCACCGTGACATGATTTTTCTTCTATGTGTTGACCTTTATCTACTGCCAACACGATGAAAGACCCTGCTCAAATATGTGCCATTTCCTCTCATAATTACCGCCATTTCTTATACTTTGTCTTTCCGACATCGCCTCTGACATTTTGCTGAGGTTAGTTTGAACTGCTTCACCTTAAGATATTTGTGACTTTCAATAACTTTTCTGCTCAAGTCCAATATTTTTCTCTCGAGCCAAGAGTTGAGGTTTTGCCTCTACTGATCTATGCTTTACCCTCTAACTTGTCAATTTGCTGTCTGGGCTTATGAGCATTTTAATTGTGTTCTCTAAATTCACATATTCGGCTACATAGCAGGAAACACTGAATTTTAACTGCCTCTTGGTCACTTGCTCTTTATGCTTGAGAGTTCATTAGATAAATGTATTCATTCAGTTCTTTGTTCCCTGTGGCTTTGTAAAATGGTTCCTATAGTGATACTTCAGTCATATCCACAGAGAATGTGTTTATTTAATTTGGGGCTATTTTCCCTGTCTGCCAGGGTGTTCATTTACAGATGCTCTTCATTCATTTTAACATATCCTTTGCTTTTTTCCAATGACTAATATATTAGTTTCTGGCAGTGTTTGGTGCTTGTTTTCATGCAATTTCTTCCACTTCGTGTGCACTGCAAGGAAGACAAAAACCCCAGATCTCATATTTGGGTCACAGTCATTTTTAGGAAGCCCAACTGTATCTGTTGCCAAGGAGCATCTCATGGCTGTATCTCTACACAGAATATGGACCACAGGGGAAAAGTGACAGCCAGCTCCCCACTCTCCACTGATATGTAGTGCCCCATTCATTCTTGGCTTTCCATTTTTAATGAGAAGAACCAGAAAGAGGAAGGTGGATACCACTACTGTTCCTGAAATTTATTATTATACTGGAAAAACTGTTGATTGTCTTTAGACAGCATAACTGTTTTGAATTTTTGTGTGTGCACAGATCAATTCCTCAAGCTTTTTTCACCCTACCAACACAGCCAGGCCTAGGAAATCACACTGATTTGGATATTGAAACAATTTTCTGAACAACCGATAACTGAAAAATAATTCACATGTGTAAAAGAGGATCAGAGCAGTGTCTTTTTGTTTGTCCTGTTTTTACTGCAGGAATTGTCTGTTTAAAGTATTGCCAAGACAAAGCTATGCATATGAAGCTGTCAGCTTTCCTTAGTGCTCTTGAACCTATTGTTAGGACTTTTAGCACTCGTTCGCTAGCTTCACAATGTCTCTTTGAAGTGTCCCTTGAAAATATTAGTCCAATTTTTAAGTGAAAAACTGACCTTGAGATGTCTTTACTTAAATAGCCATAAAAGTAATCAGGAATAGACTGCAGGAGTATTTCCTTTCCAGTATAACTTTTGCTCTCTACAGCTAAGCTGCTTCTCCTGCTGCTGAAATGTTCTCCTGATGGCTACTCTAATGAAGAAGCTGAAGGCTGGATGGCCTTTGGCTGTGAGGTCAGATAGAACAGACTGGCTGGGCTCACAATCTTTAGGTACTTGGCTCTGGGGCTCCTCTTAGCCCTGCATGTTCAAAGCATTTTGAGTACGGGGTTTTTTTTGTGCATTTTTCATGAAATAACATTAGAAATACAATTAAATCCATCAGTGTGAGTATTTGAAAGTAGAAAGCTTACTGGGATGGCACTGGGAGAGTACAGATCCAACTTATGCACGGTCTCATCTTGCAGCGTACTGGGAGCAGTTAACAATTGATGCTACCCCTGAGGCACTGTCTGAGCAAGGTCTATTTGATACAGGCCAAAACATTGCCAGCGACCATGTCTGCAAATCTGAGCCATCAGGAAATCAGTCAGTTCCTGGGCCTGTTCCATTTGGCAGTGTGGGGGTAGCACTTGTTGCTGAAGATTGGAATGGTCACCTAACAGGAGCTACAGCTGTAGCAGCTGCAAAATAAAATGCATTTGCTAATTCGCACTTCACTTATAAATAGAAGAAATGTAAACAGCCAGAATCTTGACATCTTTTCCATTGGCTTTATTTTCATTAAAAGCATCCTGACTGATTTTATGGATTCCTACACATGAATTATTTATGTCTGTACCAAGCACCCTAGAAATAAATCTAGTCACAAGAAGGACCAAAGCAGATTTGCAGGAAACCGAAGAAGCTAATTGTCAAATGACATTTGGGTGCCTGTAATGTCTGTTGACAACTAATATAATGTCTTACTGATAATCTGCCTTCCCAGCCTATCTTTCCTGAAGAGCCTCTATCCATACACCGTGGCGCTCAGTTCCCACCATGTCTCTGTAACCTCTGAGAGGTGGCAGCCCTGGGACTGTGCACGGACTTACAAGTCCTCCTGTTTGTCTCCCACGCTGCCTGGTTTTGTGAGCATGTACCCGAGATAGGTCCCAGATGAGAGTAGGTCCCCACCATGCTGTACCTGGGATGCTCCCCACATGCCTTCACTTCTCTTCAGCTTAGGAGAGCCCTCTGCCCAATGTATCTTTCCATTGCAGCTGGACATAGAGATGAGGGGTTGCCATGCAATCTCGTGACCTGATTCCTGTACTGGAGACTAATTTTACCTTTGAAATTATTCTGGATCATTTCAAACTGAATCGGAATAGATGAGATTTACATGGGTCATGTTTGTGAGTTTATGAAGTCTATATTGTTTGTTAAACATATGAAAGGGATTATTAATTTGACCCTTGGAGTTACTATCTGTATGTCAACTTTGTGTACAACATGTACTTTAATAATAGATTAATCCATTACATCTCACTTCCTCTCAGGAAAGATACAAGCTGTTACTTCAGATGATTTAACTCTTCTTTCAATTATGTTCATTTCCTAAGGGGAATATGATTATACTGCCTCTGTTAAATCACTTAGCCGGTACAGTAAGTTGCCCAGAGCAGTTATATACAACAATAGACCTTTCTTTATTAAATGTTCAATATATCTTCCTTAGCTCTCCTGTGAAAGCCCAACTTTTTCTACTGCTGAAGTTTATTCGCATCCTTGAAAAATATTTATGGTCCTGTTATGGTGACATCCAGCCATTCATGGATGAACAGTAGGATGTTTAAATTCTTCCTGTGAATTTGTAGTTTTGGTTCTCTCTCAGAGTGTTCAGAACTAATACATGTCCAGAATACACAGTACCTGATTGGTTGCTGGATCTTAACAGGACACATACCTTTTCACCTTTTGGGCCTGCTTTTCCTTTCAGTCCTGGCAACCCCTGAAGTCCATTTTTACCCTAACAGGAAAAAAGAAAAATAATTAGACATTCTCTTTCATGTAGGTTGAACAGGCTGTACACTTAGTAGCAGAGGCTAGATGTAAGGGTGCTAGATTCTAACTCTTGGTTTGTGCAGTGTGAGGAGGTATGGGACTTGGCATAGAATGTCCCTTGGCAGTGCCCAAAACATGCCTCTCACCGCATCTACTCTTCCTACAAACAAGTGGCAGAGAAGCCTGTGTGGGGGATAAAGATGGAAACACTCACAGGCTGCATTTGGATTTGACAGAGTGCCAACAGGACTGCCACAGCACTGATGGCAAGGATTTTTAAAACTGTAATATTTGTAACACACTACTGCCAGCTGCTGCTCTGAGTGCAGCAAATCATACCATTAACTTAAGCCTGCTCCCACCACCTAGTAATACACTTTTTTTGTCTTAACCAACCTGAATCTATTCAGTTTCTACTAACTAGGATCCTTCCTGAGGGCATGCCTCTGACAGGTAATGTGGGATACTAGATAGCATTTCACCCCATTTTCCATTCTAAACTTCACCAGTCAAATGAATCCCAAATTGCCCTTCTTTATATCTTCATATTATCTGCATACAACATGCATATGCTCCTCCTATAGAGGCTTGTTCTTTGGCTAGAAAGAACTCCCACCAGCTTTAAAGCCAGGGCTATTATAAAATGGGCCTGCTTATGAATTCAGTTAGGACACTCAAGAAAATAGTCAGAAGGTAAATAAATAGTATTTTTCCGTTGGCATTTTGGGAATCTGGACAGCTGTGGTTATGGACTCTACTGGACAAATTTCAGGAGTGCCCTGATTTTAAAGATGGGTTATTTAAATTCATTAGGGAGAAAAATGTATCTCTAAGACTGAAGGGTGGATTTTGCTCCTGTGATGATTTTTCCTGTAGAGTAACTGGTAGCAGATTGATAAAAAAGTAGCAAACACATGACCAACATAAATGTAGAACATATTAATTTAACTGCTGGGTGAAGCCCCATCAAATCACCAGTAAAGTTGCATGGCTATATGTAAGATTGGAACCCAGACACACATGGACAAAAGAGAAACTACAAAAAATACAAGACAATGTCACAAGATGTCTATGATGGAAATTAGGATTGTTTTCACAAAGACAAGACAATTGGTTTTGAAGCATTTGAATTACATTTGAAGAATTTTCTCTAAGACATGTTGGTTTCTTTGAAGATACGCTGCATGGAAGTAGTCAGGCTTCTGTTAATACATAAAATACAAACTTCTTGTCCAAAAACACCCTAACAACACGTAGCCTGAGTTTTGGCTAAATATTTGCAAACTTAGTTACATTTTTTTGAACACACCACTGCCTGAAGGCAGCATTCAGGAAGTAGCTCAATAATGCATGCAACAAATGACTACTGATTTATTTTTCTAATATCTTAAAACACACCAGTTTCATTTGAGGTTCGGTTGCAGGGGGCAGGAAGGGTCAGGGAAGCTCTCAGCAGTGGCACTTGTTAGCATAGGAAAAGAGGAGCAGGCATGGGAATGGTGACAGCCTCTCAGTGGTAAGGTCTTAGAGAGGGGAAAGATGCACAAAGTGGCAGCAACAAAGCAGCGAGAAAGGAAACAAAGAAGCCAGGCAGTAGAGCTCCAGCAGAGGACAGATACACAACAGCAGCTGAGATGTGCACAGAAAGTGACAGCTACAGGCTTGTTACTGTGTGCATTGCCCGACAGTACCTCACCACAGACGATGCGTGTACAGGCTATCAGCAGCTTGTGGTGAACTGACCCAGGGATGGGAGTTATCTGGAGAAGCTGGGAAGGAACATCCCAGCAAGAGGACAGTGCATGTGACAGAAAAGGGTGAAGTAGAGGAACGCAGAGAAAGGAAAGTAGGAATGATGAAGGAGAAGATGCAGTCGAATTACTGCATGAGAGGAAAGGGGTGAGAGATACATAACAATTAACTCAAAAGTACTCTCAATTAGCTACAAAGCTAATTGCAGCTGAGGTTAGGAGCAGGCAATGTGGAGACCTGTGTCTGTGGAGGGTAAATGAAGCACCCTCCCTAGAAGGAGTCTGAGTATGTCCTCTTTTTGAAACTCCTCTCTGCAAAAAAAGCCAACCTCCCCAGAGCTGAATTCCTGGCACAGCTGCTTATGCCATGCCATGCCTCTTACTTTCTTTGCAACTGGGAAATCATAAATTTCTCTTAGAAACCTGGATTTTGCTCTCTTGACCATCTGAGGATGTCAGCTACAGCACCAGAACTGTCTTCTAAAGAGAGGAGATGAAAAAAGCATTTTTCTGCTTAAGGCTCAATGTAGCAGAGCCCCATAAAAAATGTTATGTTTTCCTTAATTCAGTTAACCAAAATACGTTAAACGAGTACTTACGGGTAACCCATTTTTACCAGGAATGCCCTAAAATAAAACACCTTTGTTAGAAAGATAAATAAAATACTGTAACAGAGAAATAATGAAAGAGAAAAGCAATTGGTTAAATTGTGATGTGCCATGCAGTGACAAAATAACAAACCAGAATGGTATCAAACACTACAGCACAGTGGGATGTTTTCAACCTCTCTTTAATCTCATGCATCTTGTGCTGATGGTTCACAAGGATTTGAGGTGTGAAACATCCTGGCTATAGAGAAGCCACGGAAGGAGGCCTGTGAGTATTGCACCTTTGTACATGTTCAAACCTGACAGCTGGGAGGATGCTGCAGTACTGCCCAAGGAGTTGGTGGCATTGCTGCTCTGAGAACATTTGTATGTTGGCATGACAGCTGTTTGCCTCTGCTTTCTGACGGCTGTCATTCACCTGTGTGGCCACTGACACGTGCAGTGCAGGTAGGATGCTCCTGAGCTGCTGGGTTAAAACCCATCTGTAGAAGTGTAACTGGTGACAGTGTGCAAGGCTGTGCAGTTCCAGCTCTTCATGCATGAGTGATGGATGACTTTTTACCCTTTCTAAAAGATGTGTTCTATTTCAACAGAGAGAAAATACTCACAGGCTGACCATGTTGCCCAAGTTTCCCTGGAGAACCAGGAGATCCTTGATCTTTATTTTCCACATCTCCTATTCCTGACCCTCCTAGAGATTCTGTGGACCCATCTTCTACTTCTTGACCTTTCTGGCCCTGAGTAATTAAAATGTGAAATATGAAANCTTCCCCTTTCCTCCCTCCTTGAACCCTTGCTTTTTCCAATGCAATCAGAACCTGGTAGGCACCGTACAAACAGTATATTCCATTCAAAGGCAAAGGCAATCCATGTTAAAGATCATTCATGCACCTACAAATAAGTTGCTCTCTGAGCTGGTTACCTAGATGCAAATGACCACAATCTAATTTCATATCCACATAAACCTGCACAGTCTAAGTCAATAGTGAAGGTTTGAAAAATACCATTTTCACATACTCAATCTGTCAGGGAGAAAACTGTGAGAGTTAAGATAGGCATGTTCAGGAGTGTTTTAGCCAACTTCCCCAAGATCTATGACTCTTATAAAAAGAGGGTTACGTACCGGTTAAAAAGTGGCAGAAGATGAAACAATGATAACAAAGAGTAAAAATGGACAACAGCAAGACTAAAATGCTGCTAAACATTAGTATTTGGTTAAGAGAAAGTAAGAATAACAAAAGGAATAATTTAAATATTCCAGGAACAAAATAATACCTTCCAGGAATGAAGCTTGGACATTATTATGTATTTAAATTAAAATACAGTATACAGAAAAAACCACATTAATCAGTATTGTATTTTGAAATAAGCACTAGGATTTACTCACATTTTATAGCACCAATGAAATATTTTGAGTTCCATTGGCAGCTAATGAAAGTAGGAGAGATGAAATATAGTAAGTCTCTAAGCATTTTAAAATTAATGGGATAACAGCTTTCAGCAAAGGAACTGTAAGCTGTTTTTTTTAAGACCTCCCTGGATTCTGCCAAAAGAAAATGTCCCAAACACCAGCAAATTTTTTTTTTTCTGGATTCATTACAGAATTTTTTTCCCATCTGGAAAAGCATTAGAAGAGAATCTATTTAGTTAAACTGTGGGTAGAGATCATAGCCTGAATGAGATAACAGGATTGTTTATACAGTGTTAGAGTACTGAAGGAGATAGCAGATGGTATGGCAGGACACCTCTCAATCATCTACCAAAGGAGTCTGAGGAGGTTCCTGTCGACTGGAGGAGAGTCAGTGTTACTCCAGCCTACAAAAATGGTGTAAGGGAAGATGCAGAACTACAGATCTGTTAGACTAACCTCAGTTCTTGGAAAATTAAGGAGAAGATCAGACCAAGTACCACTGAAAGACATTTAAAAAACACTGCACTTATCAGGAGCACTCAGCCTGGGTTCACAAAGTGAAAGTCTTGTTTAACTAATTTGGTATCTTTCTGTGGTGAAGTCACCCACACGAAGGATGAAGAGACAGAGGTGGATGTAATTTCCCAGGGGTTTTGTAAGGTTTTGATGCTGTCTACCACAGCATCCTTTGGGGCACATTTTCCAGATGTGGGATGAGTGGGTCCGTGGTGTGCTGGGTAAAGATCTGGCTGAGGGGCAGAGCTCAAGGGTTGCCGTGAACAGGGACACATCTGGCTGGTGACTGGTCACCACTGGTGTTCCTCAGGGATCGATCCTAGGACCAGCTCTGTTCAATATATTTATCAATGGATGCAGGAGTTGAATGCACCATTAGCAAGCTTGCTGATGATTCCAAACTGGGAGGTGCTGCTGACTCTCTCGAAGGACAGGAGTCCTCCTTGTAGAGGAATCTAGATAGATTGGAGCATTGAGGAGGCAGTGCTTAATAGCATCAAACTAAACAAGAACAAATGCCGGATTTTGCACCTAGGAAGGAGTAACACTGGGTACAAGTAAAACCTGGGAGAGAAGTGGCAGTAACAACTTTTTTATTATTATTTTCTAAAAGATTGGTCATTTTCATAATATATAATCATCTTGGGTATCTACGTAGTGAAAAATATGTAGAAATTGAAATACGATCAAGGAAAACTTGTAAAGGTAAGTAAGTAGCAAAACTACTTGTCACAATAGATTTAAGCTTTATGTGTCACACTTCTTAAATCAAGACTGGATTTTTATTTAAGAGAAATGGCCAAAAAATGAAAAAAAAGAGATGGTGATAGTAACAGTTTATCTGATATTTAGTTTATCTATTTATTTAAATAAACTAAGATTAGGAGTGCTGCTTTAAAAAAATGTGAACGTGGGCATGAAATGTTTGAAGAATTACATTGGGAAGCTCTCTAACAAATACTGAAATTTCTCATATGTCAGCTCCTATGGATGATCCTTAACTTAACATTTCACCACTTGCTATATTCTACCACAGTAAACGCAGGAACACAAGAAGATCCTGCAAGGAGCAACCTTACACACTTGAATTAAACACACAAAACATGGAAATTTTATTCTGAATTTCTGTCATTCACGACACTGTGTGTTTTCAGGCAGAAAGAAGCTGTCATAACCAACTGTAGTTTCAAGCAATACAAAGAATGGACTTAAGGTGTAGGAGTCACAAATGCAAGAGGAAGGAAAGATCATTATTTATTTTCTACTTAGAAAAATCTGTGGTGGCTGTTGGATTAGGAATTTTAGTTAATAAAAAATGTACTGCCAGCTGATTATTTTGAAATATACCAACAAGTAAGGCAAGTATCTGAGTAGCTCACAAGATTCCAGTGTGTGACCTATGTAATTTTAATTTGTAGAATCACACGGAGTTCAGGTTACACACTACCTTACAAATGCAATGTTTTTCAAAGTCCAGTGCCTCACCAGAGAGAGTGACTTTGCTACATGGGCCAGACACTCCATTTGGCGAGGCTGGTGCATGCTGTGTGCAGGAGTTAAAAGAGCTGCCATTTTCCTTAGCACTGTGCAAACATCAACCTAGAGACAGGCTACAGCCTTGCATTAGGTCTTAGTATCCCTGTCTAGGAGCCACACCCACAGGAGTCTACCCAAAAGGAGAATCTAACTTTATGAGGGATTTGATGAAGAGTTCTTTTAAAAGTGTGACTAGCCTTGATGCTTTGAATGTGATTTAGTTATTCCTGGTCCTGGAAAAATGAGGATTTAGTCAGCTATTTTCTTTGTTTCTCACTCTTAAATTCAAACTGAAAGAAATGCAAAACTGAAAGAACAAATCAATTTTTTAGTCAAAAATCTCAAGCCCATTTCAATGGTTATAGATCCAAACTTCTGCATAGTTCAAGTGCTTTTCAACCTGATGTCATGAAAAGACATTCAAGAGCTTAAAAAGTATCTTCTATTTTGCCATGCTGCTAAGATGGAATAGATCAAGGTACCAACACAGAGAAACACCTGGAATTCACGGACTTTCCTGTTCTTGGGACAAAAAGATTAGGCATGTGATAAACCCATTATACAGACCTCCTCTCTGCTCACTCCTGGCAAAACACCAGCACCGGAGCCTTCTTCTTCTCTCAACATTTTCTGTGTGACAGTGGTAGACTCGCTGTTGCCTTGTCCAGTTTCCATGACAGCTGAACCTAAACAAAATAATCATTTATAAATGAGAGAGCAAAATAAAACCTGCCCAGAGGTATTTATCAGAGACAGATGCTGCAAGTTGTATGAAAAAAGAAATTATTCAGATTATGAATAAAATATATTCCAAAGATTAATATTAGTAATTTCACAACTCTGAAAATTTTAAAAGAAAAGAAAAAAAGAGAAAGGTGAGAATAAAATTACAAAACTAACATCTATTTTAAGGTCAAGGACTGTATTGCATTATCACTTTTTCCTCTGGTGCTAGTCTAATGGTTGCCTATTTGTCATCCATGTAACACAAAAATAAGAGTTAATTACAACAGGTACTATCTGAAGTATGTATGGAATTTAAATTGTAACATTGTCTTTGGCCTTATTAATATAACTAGCTTTTCTTTTTGTTTTCTAGGAGTGCCCTGAAGCTGTCCTAGCCGTGGAGGACTGGATTCCTCACTGCGTTATGTCTTGCTCTCATTGCTTTGCTGCCTATGCTTGCACCCAAAACACCCCACAGGTGCACTAGGCACATTCACATCCTTTGGAGGGAACAGAAGTAGCATAGAGTTGTTTATTCAGTGATGGTATTCAGTTTTACATGAAAGGCTGTGCTTTACTGTATCAGGTCATCAAATAAATACCTGTCTTAAATCCTTTTTAAAGGTGCCACACATGGCTTTAGAGCCAGCAGGACTATTTGTAGAGGTATGACTCAAGGGGTGCCATGCTTCTCACTGACCTGAGCAGAATGAAGAGGATTTTTCTCCTTTCATTCCCTTTGCCTAACACTTGCACTTTACTGGAGTGTTGTAGAGTGTCAGAGCAGCAACTCCTCAGGTCAGTTTCTTAGTTTTATTGCAGTACTTTTTTATTTTTAATTTTAAAGTATGAACTGCAATTCTGTAGCTGAAACTTCCACACTACAGAAGGGCAAATCCATTCTCTGCATGTTTAAAAACCATGAGTCTGAGCTAAGCCCCTATACGGAGGGAGAAGTGAGAGATGTGTTGAACAGTGGCTGTAGTTGCTACCGCTTACCTTGCTGCTATTGATAAATTGCAGTTTAACAGACTGCACTTTCAAAGACCTAATGTTTGATGTGCCAGTTCTTTTCTAGCACACAGGATGTCCAAAACCATAGGATTTTCCTTTCCTGGCAGCACCCAAAATATGACAGTGGATTTTCATACACAGGGAAATGACAGACTCAAAACCAGAGAATGTAAATGACCCCACCCCCCCCAAAAAACCCCAAAACCCGAGGCAGTGCCTTGTTCTTTAAATTTAGCTGCTTCTGTGGTTTCTTCTGATCTGTGATTTCCAGAGAAATCATTTTCTTCCAAATAAGACAATATGGTTGGGGGGGCTTCCACTGGCTCAGCCAACGTATCTTCAGGCTAAAAAAAAAAATCCCAAAGAACGGTTTAGAGTAAAGGCTTATCATGTATTTTAAGGGAAGAATTGCTAGATTACCTTCCTCAAAGCACGGTGATCAGAACTACCACATCTATGAAGCAAAACAGAATTCTGAGAGAGACTAGTGTAATGCCTTTGGACTCCATTCCTCCTAAGCAAGGGATGCACACTTGACAAACCCATAGAGAGGGAGAAAAACAGAAGCAATGTACATTTGTCAGGGACTGCATTTTGAAGTATGACCTTTGGCTTGTTTCATTTCAGCTCAGCATTGCTTTACCTATTAAGGTCTCTTTATCTCAACCCATGCGTTTTCTGACTTCTCCTCTTCCAATTCTCTTCCCATCCCACTGGTGGGGCAATAAGTGAGTGGCTGTGTGGTGCTTAGTGGCCAGCTGGGATTAAATCATATCTTTTGGAAGGAGGGATAAAAGACAAAAGTTCTACTATTGCTGTGTGTAGTTTTGAACAGTGCAGTTATTATGAAGATTATTAAACAGAAGCTAACAATAGCCAAAATAATTGCTATTTTTCTGGATAGAGAAGCTAGACATCTTTCCTGAATTAGCTACAGTTGTAGCCAAATGAGAAAAAGTCAAGGCACAGTAAGATTTCATGGATTAAGTTTCGTGGTGTGATGTAAAATGGAGAGGAGTCATCAAGCACTAGGTGATTTTGCTGCAATTTGGAAAAACCCTACCTGGCTGCAGAAATTCAGGAAAAATAAAGTGCACATCCTGCATCCAGTGAGGAATTACCCGATGCAGCAGTACTGGCTGGGGCCAGTTGCCTGTCTTTTGACTCATTAGAGAAAGATAAGAGAGCAAGGACTGCCTCAAGAAGACTCAGAATAATCTTATCAATGTGTAGAAGATCCTGATAAGAGGGAGTAAAGAAGACAGAATCAGATCCTTCCCACTGGTTCTAGCCAGTGAAGGAAAAAGAGAAAATGGGCACACATTAAAATACAAGAAATTCAGGCTCTATGTCAGAAAAAACTTGCATTGAAACAGAGAGGCTGTGGAGTCTCCATTCTTGAGAATGTATGTATGGAATTTAAATTGTAACATTGTCTTTGGCCTTATTAATATAACTAGCTTTTCTTTTTGTTTTCTAGGAGTGCCCTGAAGCTGTCCTAGCCGTGGAGGACTGGATTCTTGAGGAAATCCAAAACCCACTGGCACTGAACAACCTGCTCACAGAGCCACCTGCTGTATTTGGCTCTGCTTTGAAAAGGTAATTGGACAGGGCAATTTTCAGATGTACCTTTCAAACTCAACTAGTCTGTGATTCTATGCAAAGCACAAGGTAGGCCAAAATGAGTTTATTGAGATATATGTAAAAAGCAAAAAAATTAATAAAAATTAATTCAAACACATCAGGAGCAGGAAGCCTGGTCAATACTTATTGAAGTTATAAAAAGAGTGATCAGAGAATTTGACATCTATAATAGAAAAAAATTAGGTTTTCTTCCATTCGTGTTGACCCTCAAAGAGTTAAAATTCCTGCAGAAAAATATTCTTGGGAAAATGAGCTGAGGATATGTCTAAAACTGAAGTCTTTGTATGAAAAGGTAGCAAACACAGTAAGTGAATTAAAAAAAGTATTTGCCCACAGGTTCTGTAAGATTCAGCAGTGAAATAGATAAAGTATGTGTTATATCAGGCAAAAGTGAGCATGGTTTCTGTGAAGTCATTTCTCAGAAACCTACTGATTTTCGCTAAAGGAAGCAATGAGAACTTGTACTTAAAAAAAAGAATGTTCGATACAACAGCATGGAAAGCTTCATCATGAGGAATGGACTGGAACATTTAAGCCTGGCGCAAGAAGGGAGGGGGACATGATGTGATAAGAGTCTCTAAATAGGGTAAGAAACAGCTGTTTGCTCCATCACCCAGTTGATTAACCACCAAATGAGAGCCACAGTTAGCATGTTCAGAAGGGAAGGAAAAGAGGTGCACGTCCTTCACAAAATGTAGTTAAGTTAACTAAGGAATTCTGCAGCAGAAATCTGAGGATGGTGAAATTCTCATGTGTTAAAGTAATGCCAAAGAACAAAGCAAGAAATTCAAGGATGAATAACTCAGCTGAGTTCCACTAACCATATATACTCTTGGCTCAAGCATCTCCTGAGATAAAAATTGATGCAGAGTAAAAGAGTGTTCCCAGTAAGTGTCGTATATATTTTCCTTATCTTGTACTATACTCTTCTCAAGCTCTGGTTGCTGATTGTTGTCAAATACACGAGATTTTTTATCTGGTACATTGCCATCATTTTCATGGATGAGTGCATGTTGCTCTCAGGGGAGACTTTGGAAATTGACAAATATGAAAGCTACTCACCAAATCCAAACCCCACCCTTTAAAAAGGTAATATTAAACCAGAAATTTAAAGTAAATAAATCAAATAAATTTACCCCTATGGGAAGACGGGAAGATCCAAGGGCTTCTTGTGCCTCAGAAACATCATGTTCTTGAATGCTGCCATTGCCACTGCTGTCCCCTGAAGCCTGTGCAAAACCCAGTTATGGAAGGAGGTTCATAAAAGTCAGGGAGTAAAGCATGATCTCCAAGGAACTGGCTATTAAAATGCAGAAAAAACCCCCTTTTTTTGAGTTGGCGAAGTCTCAGTGTCATAATGTTAACTTATTTCAGTACTTACAGCATTCCATGAAAATGACCCTTCAGAAAAATAAAACCCATGGTTCATTTCCTGAAAGGTGTTTTAGACAAAATAAAAGGATACTTTTTGAAGAAACAGGTTTGAGGGCTGTACAGGAAAAAAAATCCCCCCCTCCCCGATAGCTTTAAATATGATATAAGGTCTCCAAGAGAAAAATACTACATTTAGCATTATGAAAGACGTCTAATGGAAATTTATTTTGAAATCTCTGAGGCATTGAGGAAGTTTTAAGAAGAATACTTACATAAGGGTCATCGTCTTCACAATGATCTTCAGTAGCCCTTGGGTCAGACTTGATTGTCAGATGTTGAATTGAGCCCTACATGGAACATCAAAAACATTTCAAGGAAGTAATATTTTAAGTGGCATGTGTGAAGGGGAGTGGGGGTGGATGGGTGGGAATTAAACAAAGCAACAAAATACCCCAAACTGTGTTCTGATTTACTGGGAAAATGGTCTGAAGTATGAAATTTTACAATAATAATCCAAATTTAAAGGTGTAAATATGTTTGTACATTCTCCTTTTGCAAAATGTAGAACAAATTGAAGGAGCCAGAATATAATGACTGTCATGTCCCAAGGAAACTACCATCACCACACTGCATTGTTAGTGCCGCAGCTGAAGGATCTAGTCCTGGATTATGTCTCTAAAACACTGTCTGCTTTTTCAGTTAAGGAGTGCATTGCAGCTCCAGAAGTGGCATGTGAAAACCCCTAAAAATGGAGACTAAGGATGGGAAGGGAATACCAATAAATGATGAAGTGGGTCAGGAAGAAACCAGTTTAAAACTTTCCAGAGAGGAAAAAAAGGAGATGGATTTTCTGATAACAAATGTTTCTTTTTTCAGAGTCACAAACTGTACTTCTCAGTCTGACATGCTGAAGGAGCAGTAACAATTTCATTTTAAACATTTAACCACTGCTTCTGCAAAGACTCAAAGTGTTTTAAGAAACATGTGGGACATGTTTCCTTATTACAGGATCTCACAGAGTTAGACATGATGCACACACAGGGCACAAAGATGGATATTCAAGTACCGGTTTACATATAACACACCACCTAGAATTTTTTAGAAAGGGGTAAAATTTCTCATTCTATCTTAAACAATCGTCTAATTTTTGTACCTTTAAAGACCATAAAACTCATGCAGTTGGTGCCTCCTGAGTTTGCTGGCCTTCTGAGGCAATAGCACAGTAATCTTAACCATCCTATTTCTCTCAAAAATTAATGGGCAACACAGATATTGAACAATGTCAGACAGACTGAACAATTCACTGAAAAATCAAACATGAAGAGAGGCACAACCAATTAAGCAGTCTCACGGAAGTGATCTTTTTTTTCACAGTACAAGCGAACCACATTTGGAGAACACATTTTTTTCCTCTTGCTCTAATCTGTGGCCCTGGATGGTAAAGGAAGCAAAATGGAGAGCTGTAGTGTTTCCCGAGTGTTACTGCTAGCCAGTTCCTCCAACTAGGAAAGTCTGCATGATAGAGATGGTAGGTATGAAATACTTTATACCCTCTCTGGGTCTTGTGGCTGCTGCTGCCTTCCCTGTTAAAACTGGTTTGCAGCATCTGGCATCATCACTGATTCAGCTATACTTGGTTGTTGTCTGGTTTCCACTTTTCTTTACAAGCATCAGGGCTAGATTTTCCTTTCGTTTCAATAAATCTGATGACAGTTATGTCCTTTTGTGTCTGACAGCCAGAGACTTAGACACATGAATTCCCATTAGCCAGAGCAAACCAGCATCTGACATCTATTCATTTGCACAATCTGCTGTGATTTGTTTCTGTTTTGGGCAATTAATGTAAGCAGTTCTTGGCATAGAAACAGATTTTGAGCGAGGTTCAAGCATTTAGTTTTTCTACCCAAAAGCAATTGTGACAGATGATGCATGAAGAAATAAAGGCACAGGAACCTAGAGTACAAGTCACAATTAGTGCTAATGAAGCAATCAGAGTATTGGCTGAAATTTACGTACTCAATAAAGCATACAGACCAGCCTGTTTCAAATGTGTTACAGTGTCATCCACCATGCATTTCTGTCGTCATATTTACGGATTTATTGGCGATAATCTCAGCAAGTGATCATCACATTCATTTTCCAGGTGGGATACCGAAGTGGTTTCCTTTTCTTGAATGTTTCTCAACCCTAGTTAGTGACCAGGCATTCACAATACTACAGTCCTCCTATTTGCCCGAGAAAGGTAGCACCAACAGGCAGTTTTCCTGCATATCACTTTCCATCCCTTGTTTGCTGCTAATCAATATAGTTCTGTAACTCTAGCTGCTTAGACTAGTCAGAAAATTGTTAAAAGTACATTGAACTTGCTGCTTACCAGATGGAGCTCACAACCTGCCAGTACTCCTGAACTTTGGAAAGAACATTTGCTAAAGAAAAGGATCCATTCTGTTTTGTGCTGCTGCTTTACTAACTTAGAAGAGACATTAATCTCGCAAAACAGGGTACAAGTTCTGAAGTACAGGAAATACAAAAATAAGACAGATAAAGTATGACATTTTCTTTTCGATTTGACAATGAGTTGATCCCACACATAGTGACTGCTGTCAGTGGCTGAGAATTTCAGTCAGGATGCAGCAGGAAGGATGTTTGCACTCAAGCTAAGAAGGCTTGGGAGCCTTGTAGTTGTGGTTTTTGTGTATTCTGTTTCCTAAAGCACCTGATAAGCTTCAAATAATATATAAATTGTAAAAATACACATTTATCTTCCAACTGTCTTTATCATTCTTCTGAAGTTGAATGTGAATAACCAACTAATAAGAATTCAAAACATTCACTTAATAGTAAGGTATTCTCAGAAATTAAGCAACTGGATTCTCTCAATCTGCCCTTCTTAGAAAGGCCATAAAAATTTATGTGACATACTTACTCTGAAATTTCTAATATTCAAACAGAAGATTCAGATTAATATCTGGACTATTAATTAACTTCTGAGGATCTCAGAACATTTGTATTTTAAACCAGAGGTTATATAACTGCACTGCCCAAACCCTAGCTAGGTATGGAAAATACAAGCTACATGATTTGATCCTCACTTGGGATATAACCACTGTAAGCAGGCTTTCTTGGGTAGCGAGAACATGCATTAAACACTGAGGAATATGAATTTATCAGACAGCACTTACTGTGAACTTTTCCAATCCTGTGGCTCCTGCATTACCAACAAATATACCAGAGCCAGATTCAAATACCAAAGTTCGAGCAGACCTTTGAAACTGAAGCCTCTGATATTCTTCACAGTCCATGAACAAAGCAACATCATTTCCCTCAACAGTCACTGTAAACCTATTCCACCTGTTAGTCATCACAGGCACTTTAAAGGAAGCAGCCTCTCGGGAGACAGGAGATCCAGGCTCTGTGTAGTACATGATTATTCTCTGGGTGCTGTCATCAACTGGTGAAATCCTCAGTCCCAGGTAGATCGTCTTCTGGAAGGCATCTGTTATTGCAAAGAGTGCTCCTCCACGATCACTGTTTGGTTTCACAGTAACCACAATAGCAAAATCTCTGTAGAAAGGCGATGGTATTACAGCACTGGTCAGCCGGCCGATGTTGGAATCTGGACCAAAGCTGTAAGCTGGGAACCCTCCATAGCCCGTGACAAAGTAGACAGAAGGAGGAAGAGGAACTCCTATCAACACCGTGAGGTCAAGATGTCCTTTTGAGCCTCGTTCTGTGCATGAGAAAAAACGCGTTATTCACCCTTGAGGTACAGAGAACTCATTTAATCTACATTATTTAAGAATGGCCTGAAAAACTGAAATGCAGTGTTATAATAGCATACTTCCAATACTTCAGGAACATACTTCTAATACTTCAGGCCACAGTCCAGATAGTGCTTAAACATATCTAGCTATTTACACACATCATTCCTTGTCCTTTGACTAACGGAGGTTACTCATATGCTAAAGGAAGGAACATGTAAACATTTGGTTAAATGGAATAGCAACAAGGATTTCCTGCAACATGTATTTACTTCAGCTGTCCATAAACTGCAGAAAATGCTGAATGTGCTTGCACAGTGGATTCAGTGGAAAACGAGCAACATTTGTTTTCTTAAACAAATTGAGATCCTTTATCGTCACAAAGACAGCAATAGTTCTCTACAAACAGCATGGCACAGTTTCACAAAACAGGATAAAATGTACAGTGGGTTTGCTTTAGCCCTTGCTAAAGACCTGTGTCTACAACAGAGGCTTGATTTTATTTATGCTCTGTTTTCATATTTATCTCCTTAATTGCAATGCATACATAACAAATACTAGTCAGCAATCAAAACTCAGTTTTGAAATGAGAGTATTTATGTTTTGGCAAACAGGCAGAATTATGTATCTCTGCCCAGGAAGACAACACCTACCAGGCAATGAAGGAGCAATGAGGGAGCAATGACAACAGCTAAGTATCTGCGCCCAATTTTAACTAGAACCTTGAGAAGGCGCACTCTAGCAGCATACCAGAAGCAGAACTACCAATTTCTGTCTTCTAAGAAGTTAAAGCAAGCAAAAAAGATAATATTTTTAATCATAATGAGTGATTCAGGTCTGAATCCATACAGAAATCCTCTTTCAATTTTAAAAATTATTCAGTTACCTGTGACTGTAATGGCTATATAGGCTGAATAAATACAAATGGAATAGTAATGGAAAAGGCACAAGAGTCCATCTGAATACTGCAAGCAAAATGAACCCAAAAACTTTGCTTAAAATACCTTATTAAAATCAGGCAAAATAAAAGAATCTTAATCTTTGCTCTGTAAACTGGCAAGCTGGTTCTGATGAAGAGCTGAGTTTCTTCAGCTGCAATGTATTTCTGTCATTCGTTGCTCATACGCAGCACCAGCCTGGACTATGCATAGCAAGGTGTTTTCCATTGTACTAGCGGCTTTGTTAAGAAATTGTAAAGTGTTCTTCCAGTGCCAAAGATGTTATAGTACAGTTGAAATAAATCCTAATCTATCGTCTTCTCTGTACTTCATAATCATAGAATCATAAAGGTTGGAAAAGGCCTCCAAGATCCTCAAGTCCAAATGTTAACCCAGCTCCACTGTGCTTACCACTAAACCATGTCCCCAGATGCCACATCCACACACCTTTTGAACACTTCCAGGGGGAACTCATTAACTGAAAAATAGGGTGGTATGCTTCATACAGAAACAATTACCCTGAAATATTTTTGAAAGTATAGATGCTTTGTTTAGAAACAGAAAAAACTAGCTCCTCATCCAGAAACCAAATCCCTTTAGCACTTTCAAATGCTTTGCCAGATGGATTTTTTTCCATTTAGAAATAGCTTGAAAAGTGGATATACTTCTTTTCTGGCCAAACACAGCCAACAGCATTTTGATTGTGAGTCTGATATTGGGTCATGTTTTCTATCCACACATTCATACACATAAAGGAACTTCCACTACCAACAAAATACTTTGGCCATTACACAAGGGTAAGAAGGTAAGGAAAGTAGTAATCTTGAAGGATAATCTAGGAACCGTACACAGATGCCAAACCTACATTCAAAGAGTCATGGTAAAGTGACCAAGAAAGGAGATGGACAATATCTAAGGTGTCCAGCAATTAGGCTTGGACAGCAGGATGCCTCCTAGGAGTGAAATTATTAAATACAGCTGTAGATTCACATTTCTAATTCTCAAGGGAAGATTTAGTGATTGAAAAAGAGCCTGTTCATTCTCTCCACACAATGTGTGGAGCTGCAGTCTAGTCACAGTTTCCCAGTCATCCAACAGTAACACACAGAGCTCCAAACATGAGCTCTTTTAGCACAGCCTCTGAGACAAACAAAATGTTTTTGCAAAAGGTGGCAGCAAAGACAGCAAAGAATCGGGGTTTTCATTTGAAGGCCCAGCAAAAGTCTGAACTTCAGTGAGGTTGGGGCAGAAGCTTGCACCTATCCACTGCAGAAAATCAAAACAGAACAAGAAGCATCTAGCCAAATTCTGTACTTACAGCTCATACCCAGCTCTTAATGGATTTATGACGACCTAGAGACACAGTCAGAAGCAGAATACAGAACTACAGCCACAGGTTTTCAATTATCTCTGACAAAATTAACATCTTCCTTATGTGGTTATGTTAGAATAAAAATACTCTCTTATTCCCTTACATAAATAGGTAAATGCTATGCTATTTTAAGTACTTTTAAGCCAGCAAAGCACTATGTTGCACCAGAATAGTTTTGTTTCAAGCGCTACCAAGGCACTGGATATTGGGGAGCATCCAGAATTCATCCCATTTATATCCATGTTTCCTGGACCTGGGGCACTGGAAGGTGCTTTAATATTAGCTATATTTTATCTCAACAAGTATAACCCCATAAATTGAGATGGTATTTTTATAATTTAGAGCTATGACTTGTACTTTACTTGGCATTTGTTGCTATTTGTTACTGTGTGTTATAGTTGGAATTGTTACAGAATCTGCTGATGGCCGGCCATTCCCACTGAGTAGCTTCAGGGACCATTTGAGAAGCACCAGTGTGTTGTAAAAATCATCCTGTAAGTCAATATATGGAGTGTTTCAAGACTGCAGATGACTATAGCAGGAGTTAGGTTGTTGGGTTTTTTCTTTTTTTGCAATTTTTTGATGGAATTACTTAGGCAGGGTGGAATTTCAAATCTGCGGGGTCCAAAATACTTTTTCACTGCTCACAAGAGATAGAGGAAAGAAAAAATCTACCTTTTTGGAGGCCTGCTATGTTTGTTTTAGATGTTAAGCACAAACAAAGTATTTATATGTTATAAATGGGAATGGAGGTGGAGGTCCACATTCATATAATTTGATTTATTACACCCATCTGTGACTTTTGGTTAGGAGCCTCCTTTCAGATGCCGTTTCTGGCACTCACAGCACTGCTCTCTGCCCTGTGCACATGTGTGACCTCATCCTGGTTGCCTCCTCCTCATGTTTTCTCTCATGGAGCAGGGTAGTCCCAATGCCAGGCCTGATCCAAAACCCTTGGATGATCAAGCTGCACTGTAGAATGATAGAATACTTTGGTTGGAAGGGACCTTAAAAGCCATGTGGCTCTATCCCCTCTGCCATGGATAGGCACACCTTTCACAGGACCAGGTTGTTCAGAGCCCCACCCAACCTGTCCTTGAACACTTCCAGGGATGGGGCATCCACAGCTTCTCTGGGCAACTTGTGCCAGGGCCTCACCACTCTCGCAAGAAAGGAACATCTTCCTAATATCTAATCTAAACCAACCCTTCAGTTTATGTGTCTGACCACTGCATGCCCTTGGGAAAAGTCCCTCTCCAGCTCTCTTGTAGGCCCCTTTAGGTACTGGAACTTGCTATAATGTCTCCTGAAAGCTTTATCTTCTGCAGAGAAGATGCTACCAGGATGCTATATTAAAAGCTACTTTGGAAATATGACTAGAATACAGAATTTTCTTACAAATAGTAATTTAAACCATGAGATTATTCCCTGGGAGTAGGGTATTTGTATTTCCTGTTGTCTACAAGAGCTCATATAAAACTTGTAATACTGTGGGTATTACAAGTATCATTACTCTAGCTGATACACTACACTTCAACACAACCTAACTTCAAAGGTGGTGTAAAGCACGCTATCACACAGGCTTTGGGAAGCTACTGCAACAGAGCCAAAGGCTACAGATAGGACACTGTTTGTCAGTCTACTTTTATCCATGGTTTCACGACTAGAAAAGATAACGAAGATAACGAAAAGATAAGAAGCGGAGTTCAAAGGCAAGGCCCTCACCTCTGATACAGACAGAATTACCCACCTCAGCCTCATTTTAAAATACGCAGTTCCAATGTCCCAAGTGTGAAAAAAATAAAAGAAAAGAAATATTGACAAGTCCTTTGAGCAAAAGAGCATGATTGGCACCGGTTTAGTGAGACCAACCCAAGTGTCACTACCGCGAAATAAACACACTGCTGTTGTTTCCTTGCTGTGAGAAGATGCTTGAGCTGGACTATCTCAACTACATGAATGAAAAGACTGAAGTTACAAATGTTTGTCATATTTGGCCCCGACCACTTAAATTTTAGCAGTAGTTTTAATTCAGCTGATATTTTAAGGATCGTCGCATTTATGGTTTCTATTATGTTTTTAGCTAGACATGCCTGTTCACAAAATTATTCAGATAAATCAGCTGCCACATTTAGCCGAATTCTGCTCTAGGTTAATGAACCATGATGGGTACATAAGGGTCAGAATATCATGCTCAAGTGGATGCTATTTGCTAAATGTAAAAAGTCAAGTACCCTGTTGCTAAGACTATGACAACTGTTTTTAACTCACTCAAGGGAGGGCTTGGATGGCTCCACACAGATGGGAGTGGGATGGGTGCTGGCTTTTGAATGAAATTATTATTTTCCTTTTATTTTTAGCTTAACTTCACCTAGTGTTTCCCCCTGTTCCTCTTCAGACACTTTTATTGGAGCTGCTCCTTGCCCAGGCCTGTAAAAGTCCATTCATTCCATGGTCCCTGACTTTCATCCTGTGCAAGAGCACCTCATTTCACTGCTGTCCACTGCTGCATGAGCCTTGTTGGCAGCTCCCTTTCATGTTCTTTTAAGGAAATGGGATATATAGCAATATTCTATGAAGGCTTTCATAACCAAACCAGGCTCAGAGCAGCCAAGATCAGGCACTTTTCTGCCTGTAAACCCGAGCCAAGCTGACCCTGCTTCCCTGTCCTCTTCCAGTCCAAATAATCATAACTCTAGGGCGCAAGCTCCCTTTCCAGCAGCATAATAAACCATCTCTGTCTCAATGGTGCAGTGCCTCTGCTCTCTACTCTGCATTCAAAGAGATGCTGTAACTGTAATAGAACATTATTTTATACCGAGTGCAGCTACGAGGCGCAGTAAGAAAATTTCTTCTTCCCTGCTGCCAAAGTGCTTTTATTTTGCAGTTAACAAGAAATATTTATAGCAATTCCATTAAGCAGAGAAGGATTTCCACATCTACCAAATAAAATTTAATCATTTAATCACTGCAAAGAGAAGAGGAAGGGGAATATTGTTACACAGTCCCACATGTGCTGCATGAAACGGAAGAGGCCAGCATCATTGCTGGTACCAGGAAAAACAGCACTGGCTCCGTTTTCCCAGCTTAAACACATTTTTAGCTGCCATTAATACACTATTGGAAAACATGGATAGAATACTGGTATTAAAGGCTGCAACATCTCCTTCCAGATGCCTCAGGAAACCTCAGAAGCATTTTCTAGCGGTGTTGCACACCCAGAAGTCAGGCTGCAGCCAGCAGGAGCTGAGGTACTCACTGACACGCCAGAGCAGGGCCGTCATTCCTTTGTGAAAACCGCTTTCCAACACTTTCTGCCAGCTCCTGCTTTTACGTCATTGTCGTTCTGCCCTCTACTGGGCGAAAGTGCCTAAATATAGTTAGTTAAATAGACATCTACTTCGCACAAAATACTGTTTGGGGGTTCCCCTCTCCTCCCTCTCCCCCCTCTCCCTCTCCCCCATTTTATCTCGTTTGAGAAACTTTTTTTCATTACAATGCTTTCAAACTAACCACCACCAGCAGCAAAATGCTGTCTTCCCTACAGTCCGGTTTTCTGTTTTTCTTTGGCTTTTTTTCCGATCTAATACGGCACTATTTTCTTCTTGTTTTGTCAGTTGCTGGACAAGAAGATCTTCCATATATTTTTGCGAACTTTTTTTTTTTGTACATTAACCCAAGGATTTTTAATGTGTACTCAGTGAATTGTTCTCCTATAACGACAAAAAGCTATGTTTTGAACACACTGCTTTCTTTAGGCCACAGCAGTAGAGAATGCAAAATGCAGGATAGACACTAAATATTCATTGTCCTTCTTTCCTCAGAAACAGGTGAGAGGAAAAAGTGGGAAATATTTAGCAATTCCACTCCAGCAGTGAGGCAAAGCTAACTGAGCTGTTAACCAGGTCAAAAGACTGAAACCACTATCTGGAAACTCAGAGTCCTGTTTCTCTTTCTGAGTTTGCAGCCCCCCTGACACATCTTTGGACTTGATCTACTCCTACCATGCCAGGTTCATACTCTGCTTATGAGGCCTTTTGAGCCATTTAATTACCTGTGGAAAGTGTCCTTTTTCTCATGCTGATCCTTTGGGGATGTACCAAGTCCATTAATTTCTGGACTATTTTCTTTCAAATTCCACATATTCCATATATTCCATATTCATTAGTGCAAAGGCAAATAGCACAGATGCCCTTCATGAAAAAAGATTTCCAGACTTGCTAGGACATCCAGCCTCCTAAAGATAACTCAACAAAATTAACCTGTACAAGAATTACAGAGCTTTCATTGAATATTGCAGCTGTCCAATAGTAGGCACCTGTGACCAGGTTGGACACTGACTTTATGAAATAAAATCTGTGTGTGGTGCACACGTGTAAGTGTGATATGGGCAGTCTGATTGCCAGCTAGAGGGACAAGTAGCATTTAATGACTGCAGGAGAGCAGGAGCTTTTGCATTTCACCACTAGGAAGCAACACAGCACTTCATAAATCAGATGGGAGCTTTGGCTGAAGAGAGAACATTGCTTATGAATCACTAGTGTCAGTGTCTGCTGTGCAAGCTCTTTTACAGCTTCTAAGCTATGATGTTTTAATTTCCATTACATCCATAACAAAGCAGATGTGAATTATCACGCTGCCCTTCTTCTTTCACAATGACCTTGAAAATCAGACCAAGTACATTGTCTTCCGTGTGTTTTCTTGCGGGGGAAATATATTGCTGTTCTTGTTTTCTCTTTCTCTCTATCTTCTTTATCTTGAATTTTAAGGGAGAAAGTTCTTGCAAGGTCATCATCAACACCATCATTGCAAAAAAAAAATGTATTTCCAAGATGATGAAGACAGCTCACTTTTAAAACACTAGCAGAGGCAGCTGCCACTTTCCTAGATTTAACAGTTGTACATGCCAGCAGAGAGTCTCTGCCCAAATGTGGAAAAACAGACACTGGCACAGTCTGGCACACTGACCTGAATGTAAATTCTCACCCCATATAAAGAGATTGAATGGGAAGCAAGGATAGAGAACACTTAATCAGCAGCTCCTGTGCTTACCCCTGCTGTCTTTGCCAGACCCTGTCTCCACTACAAGGTTCTGACATAGAACAGGGGCATAAGAAGGATATAGGCAGGTGGAATTTGTGAGCTACAATTTGCTTGATGAAAATTAGAAACCTTCAACCAGAAATTCTCTTTCACTCCTCCAACTGGAACGACCTGAACATTACCTTCTCCCTGTATTTCCCGTGAGTTTCACGCCTTCCTCCTTTTCCTCTGATGCTGTAAATGACCCAGAAAACCCTCTCCTGTCAGGAAATCCTGCTCCAGACAGTCATGTGCATACTCAGTGCCTGTGTAAGAACACAGAGGTCATGCTCCCTGCTCATCCCACTTTCAGGACATCTGTTTCATCACAGCAATAAAAGTCTGTAAGTTCAGCGAGCCTTCAGGCCAACTTTGTACGCTGTGTGCAGTTTGATTTGGCAAGAACACCCTGCCCAAGAACACCCAAGGACAAGCATTATCTCCAATATGGCTGGAAAGACTGCCTCCTGTTGGGGTGGGTGAACTGGCAACGGTAGAAGCCGAGATGCCAGAAACCCCTGGTGCAGGAGACCCTCTGCACTGGTGGGTTGACTCAGAAAGTAAATAGCTTCCCCTACTCGGGTTACAGGGAAAGACTTCTTCTCCCATCGGGCAGTACCTGTCCGGTACCTGGTCCCCCACTCCGCCCCTTCCCTCTCCCCATTGGTTGTTGTATCCCTCTGCCTTCCCCCTGCCCCTTGCCCCCAGGTAATTGGTTGCTGGTGCTTTGCCAGCCCCCTTTCTGTTACCCCTTATAAGCTTGTACACGAGGCCTGCTCGCCCTCTTTTGCCCCTGACCCCTTCGGAATAAACCTTTCGGAACCCATGCGGAGAGCCCCCCATGCTCCTTGCCTCTGGTAACACATGAGCTATCTTGGCTTGGGTGCGGGGCTGTGTCTCGGTGCCATCCAGCGGCACGGGCGCTAGAAATCGGCCTGCGAGGTGCCGAGCTGCACCCCCAGGGCATCCCTCGCAGGGGATGCTTTTGGGTTAAAGCGGCGATTTCAGCCACCCCACAGCACCCCGCATCAGCCTCCAGGGAGTTTTTGCGTGGAACATGAGAGAAACAAAGTGCTGATAGATATTTTTGTAGCTTCCGTAGAGTCTGTCATGGTCTCTCTGTGATGGAGGCTGACACATCTATAACACATCATCAGAGCTTTAGGTGAAGCATTATGAGACCATCCTCATATAGCTAAGCTGAGAGTAGAAAATCACTTCATTCCAGTTCAGACTAGATGAGAACAGAAAAATATAAATATTGCAATAACTGAGGTTATGTTTTGGATTTTTTGTCTTGGTCTTTGTTTTGAGGCTTTGTTGTTGGTGGTGTTCTTTGTACTTAAAAATTAATGGCTATAAACCTCGTGAGGTAACAAATCTAGAGGACTTTTTATACATTCTTGACTCTTCCATAGCACTTTGATATCTGGTAGACAATGTCCCTCTCTCAGATGACTAAGCTATCCATCCTCTTATAGTAAGCAACAAAAGTTGATGTTTTGTACTTAAGTTTTATTTTCAGGTCCTTAGGAAGACTTCTACTGTCTTCCAGGATCATCGCTTTCATAAATGTCCCTAAATTTATGCACCTGATATTTATCATTACTTTTTATCCTTCTAAGTATATTCTCATGTATTCTTTACACTATTGGCTTTAGTAGCTAATAGATTTGATTTATAAATGGCCAGAATTCAGAGAAGTTGAAAAAAGATTGTGAGGTAGATGATATGGGGACAGTAAATACTAAAAGTATGTCTTGTATTGGACATCAACATTTCTGACAGCTAAATGCTTTTATAGCATGAATGCATCAGTAAAAATGTAGAAATAAAATCCAGCCAACATAATCCTTGCTTTTCCATCTTCCTTTTTCCCATGAATTTCATTTCCCAAGAGCTGTGTTACAGTACTTTTATATCTTAGTATAAATCACATATGCTTTTATTATGCTCCTGGTTTTTTTGCATTTCCCCAGTGAATGCACTGAATTTTAAAAAAAGTTAATTGATTTTAAACAAGATCTCATAAAAAGGTCATTTCTAGTCAAAAAGCTCAAGGTTGAAATCCTGTCTAAAATCCTAAGTGAAAGACCTTCTGGTTTTAAAATAGTTTCTTGATACAAATTCCTAGAATTTTGTATTATGATTGGATTCTGTTGCCAGGAAAAGGTAGGCACTCACTAAAGCTTTTCCATCATTTAAGTCAACTTATGCAAATTTGTTGGTTCTCCAAACAGTCCCTCTCTAAGTGGAGACACAAGTATGTTTCCCACCCTCACTCTGTTCCTGATCCATGAGGTTAGCAAGGATTTAATGGCCATCAGGCCTCTGTGTCTTTGTCAAATTTGGTGCATAGAAGTCCAGACTCAAAGCAGACTCAGAAATGATTGCACAGACATGTGTTGCAGTAATATTTGCATTATTTCCTTGTGAAACCAAGTTAAACTCAAAGCATCACTGTAATACCTGCCTACAGATATCCTATTGCACACAAATACAAGGGGTTCTTTTTTTTCAGCTCAGTGGAGTAACTACCTTTACTACTAACAAACCACACACTTCCCACTGGGGACCTCACACATGGTCCCATGCAACAGTAAACTAAGCAAATCCGATTTCAGCTACATGACTTCATAAAAAAATATTTTGCAAAGCATCTATTAGAGGAATTGCTATCTTTGTTAAGAAGAATGCAGAAGTTTTCTTTAGGAGGATGAATGAAATAAAAATGAGATGCTGGATACAGGTATTTCCGCACTTTCATAGAGATGGAGTGATGCATTGCAGTGACTTTACTTTCACCTGGCTTCAAATGTGCACAGCCTTATTCATTACTTTATCCACATTTTTGAGACTTTCTTCACAATCAGAAATGCTAGAGGTTCAGAAAAAATCCTCAGATATAGACCTACTCACTGCTGTCTCTGTCAGATAGCTCCAAAAGCTTCAACCAGTTCTACAAGCAAAATTAATCATATTTTTTTTATTTTAACTGACATACTACCATGGAACACCAATAAACTGGACTTTTTTTTTCCTTCCCCCCAAAAAGACATCATGCAGAAAGTGACCATGCTAAGAAATACGTTACTCTATGTAAATGATGACCGGAAGTTTTTCCTCGCAGTGTAGCTGCATTTTGAGGCATGTATTCCCCCTTTTCACTCCATCCTTACCTACCCCTCATCACATGACCCAAAATGCAGTGTCAAGCAGGCACTTGAGAAACTTCAGAGAGTTGAAACAAGCTTTCACCCTGATTCAAAGCTGCATTTCTCTCATGCTATTTGCAAGGAAATACGTCAGGATTGATGGAACAGCTGCATGGATCTGATCTTTCATCAATGCAGTTCATTGTTTTAATCTGACTTTAGCATCTAAATAAGAATTTCTACGTGTACCAAAGCTTGAGTTATCCAGCTGTTGCATCATTGATCACTGCCTGACCTCTAAATCAGAGAGACCAGATTGCCAGGTAGATCATAGTTAACTGTAAGATCACTGGCTGAAAGTGAGGTAGTAGATAGTACATTTTCCAGCTTGGTAACATTAATTTTAATAGCTGTATTATCATGCAGAATTATTGAACTAATTCTGATGTCTGTGCATCTTATTGCCCTCCTGAGCAGTTCTATAATCCTTGTATACAATGTGAATTAATCAATAGCTTCTGTCTAGAATAACTGAAACATCTGTTATATTTTATTCGGGATTTGAAGCTGCATGGCCAAAGGGGAAAAAAATGAACTTTTTTTTTTAAATCACACTGAGAATATATTTTGTTTTACATGTGCATGGCCAAAAATAATTTCATTTCCTCCGGAATGTGTAGAGAATAGACAAAGTCTTATTTTTGCTAAATATTTTATTTTTAGTTCACTCAAATGTTATTTGAGACAAGAGCTGAAAATAGACAAAAAGATAAAAGTAGCATACAGCAGTAATTCTTAGGTCTTGATACTTGATATACAGCTGGAAGTCCTTCCCAGAGATGTCTCAACTGCATGCTGTCCCTAACTTGGAGAATATAGCTGATTTACATCTGTATCCAATATTTAAAAATCCATTTAAAATGTGTTGGCATATTGGCCATCAGCTTTCAAAAAGTTGGTTGACATAAAATGTTGTTCTTCTGGCTTAAATTTAAAAGGTTACTTTTTCAAGGCCATTAGCTTTGTGACAAGAATAAGAAGGAGTGATATCCTTAGAATTTATTGTGTTTTTCTTAATGCTCGTTGGAAGTGAAGATTCAGAAAGCCAAAAAAAGAAACTCACATAATAAGCAACAAACCACAACGTTATTGGCATTTTTTGGCTTTGATTATATGCTTTGCTCTTTATTTTTACTGTCTGAGCACTCATTTGTATTTTAAGACACTGGTTTCACCAATTTCACTCATGATAAGCACAGCTGTGTGTTAGTAATAGCACAACCATGTTGCATAGAATTTTAATTAGGTCTGAATAAAAGCATGCCCTTTGGTGCGTCAGACTCCTACAGAAGTCTCCAGGTAGTGGAAATTATAGCATCATGCAGCCTAAAGGCTGTGTTTTCCACGTTCTGAGCTGTGAGTTCTCCAGATCTTTCAGTTGTCTGCTCTCACCTCCTTTTTCTTCCACCATCAGCTGGAATCACTTTCCTCCTCCACCATGCCATATATAGTCAAATACTACCTCATCTTTGTTCTGACTTTGTTTATCAGCTTCTTGCCAAAACCACTGGACAAAGACATGCCATCCAGTGTGCTGAGCTGCAGCTTTGGGAGGCATTTTTCGAACCGTAGGCTTTATGACAAATGTTGTAGGCAGTGCTGTAGCCCTACTCCCTGAGAATGTACCACAGCTTAATCTTGTTCTCTGGCATATGCTGCACATCCTGCCAGACCTGTGAACAGTCATGAGCTTCTAAAAGGCACCATAGTCTTCAGTCTCTTATGAGTGTGTCAACATTCTTGTCAACAAAAATGTCAGAGTAATCCTCCAAACCTCCCCTCTCCGTCTCCCATTCTCTACTCACATTTGCAGACCTACCAAGAAAACTTAAGGTGAACAGGATCTAATTACTGCCTCTCTCTTATCAGTCTTTGAAAAGAATATTAAGCTTACATGGTTTTGTTTTGTTTTGTTTTTATTTTAGTAATTGAATAGTACTACCAATGTACACTTTTCTGGGCATGTGGCAATTAATATGACTACTCTGGAATCATAGAGATAACCTATTCTGGCATCCATAGGTCACAAATCCTGCTAATAAAAACCTCAATATGTTCAGGTTCATTCCCTGGAAGCTGAACATTAGGACTTCAGTTTACATCCAGGGAGCTTTGACCTTCTTTGTACATGCACAAAATGTGGCAGTAATGGAAAGCATTCAAAGAACAGAAGAATCATATCGTAATAGGCTAAACCTGAAACAGTTATGAAAATTGAGGAGAAGAGATTGCTTTGAAATTGTTTTTTTGATTCTCAGGAGCACTGTACATACAGTCAAAAAAACCGAAGAAGTGTAACTGATTTTCACATGGGGTGAATCATGGTAGTTCTGCTGCTTTTAGTACAGCTGTGACGGTTTTATATAATACAGCAGCTACTCTCAATACCCAAACTGAGACTCTGCAAGTGTAGAAACATATGGCTGATGGCAAACCCGAACTTGTATTCATCAGTTATTTCATCACTTTCTTATTTAATCATCACCCTCTTGTTTAAATGCTGAGTATGCTCCATTGAGACATAGATTACAATTTGACATGATCATTGCAGCTGAATGCAGAAGGTATAAACAGAACATTGAAATTTGCAATACAGACATCAAAAGTATCCATTACCACACAACCTCCCCAAGAACTTTTCCATACAGGTTAGCTTCTTCGTGAGCCAGGTCAGCTCCCAGCGGTCTGTCTGGCAGCTGCATTGTGTGCTTTGGAGTAACACCACGGAACTAGCTGATACAGCCTGTGAGGTCATATGTAGGGGCTTTTCTGTTATTTTAAAGGAAGGAAAAGAATCACAAAATTATTTCAGCTTATAAATGCAGCTACAGAACTTGAGACGCAATGGGGCAAGAGGTTTATCTTGGATCTGACAGGATGTCTCTTTCTGCAGCTGAAATTTAGTGGTTCTATTATATGACCACATAGCCAAACTCACACAGATATTAATGTATTTGGCTACACTCTCATATCTGGGATCTGAACATCTGCAGTGTCCTGAAGCAACCTAGTGAGTTCTGGTAGGCCAGAAGATAAAGTCAGGTTTTTAAAAAACCCTTACTAGATATCTAGAACTGTGTCCCACTAGAGATTCTGTACCAGACTGAAAGGGAACAGAAAGATACACATTCTGATTGGCAGGAAAAACAGTGTTCAAAAGAAATACCAGCAGTACTGCCAGTATCTTTCTTACATCTTACTTGGCAATTTTTGGTGGTTAATAGTAACTGCTATTAATTATAAAAAGTAATATCTACTTAGAAACAGCTAATGGCAGCATCTACTAGTAACAATCTACTTATGAAGCAGTGCTGTATTTGAATGGCAACATAATATATGTAAATATAAAGAAATGGATGTTTTCACCATTGTCCTTCCTTTTATGACTTTTTCCATGTCTTCATAAACACTTTTGGAGAAAGTGATACCCTCATCCATTAGTTTGATCACAATGTCAAAGACTTCATGTTGTAGCAAAGAATTCCTCGTAAGCAAAGAAGAATGAGCTATAAAGAACGTGACAGAGCTTCTTTACAGATATACATATTTTTACGCACACTCACTCGTGTGTTTTCTGCAGGAAATGTGGCGGGAGAAAAGAGAGCTTGGATCCTCTGATGTCTCTTATATTTGTAGCTATTAGAGGCAAGTCTCTCAAAGAAGTGCCAAGGATCTGACACACAGGACCTTATTATTATACTCTCACTTATTTATATAAAAATGTGAAGGGAGGATGGAAAGAGGATGGAGTCAAACTCCTTTCAGTGGTGCCAGCAGACTGGAAAAGAGGTGATGGGCACAAACTGAAACACAGGAAACCCTCTGAGCATGAGGGAACACTTTCTCACTGTGAGGATGACTAAGCACTGACATAGGTGATGCAGGGAGTTTGGGGAATCACCTTCCTTGAAGATATTAAAAGATGGTCTGGACATGATCTGGGCAACAGGTGAGCAGGAGGACTGGACCAGATGACTTCTACAGGTCCCCTTCAACCTACAAATGAATAGACTCTAAAGTATTTTCTTCATTTTTTTTGTCCTTTAATTTCAATGCTTTTCATAGTGCAAAGAGCCACTGATTGACTTCCCACTTTATTTTCAACATAACGTGCCACTAAGAAGAGATTGTCTAAAAACCAAAGACTGACTAAATCTTTCCATGCAAACTGCCAGACTGCTCAGGTAGTTAACCATGATAGCAGGTGGTGCACCAAAAGCCTACAAGCCTGAACTCTGCTCTTGATCAAAGCTGCTGAGCTACATGTGTGTATAGATGCTTATACATATAAACATACTTTAGACAAAAATTAACTTATCCAGTTGTCACTATATAATGATTAAAAATTCATTTCTGAGACTGCATGAACACGGAAGTGTGACAAATTAGTTTGAATTATGCAACCACTCTGGAATTCCCATAAACATTAAACAGTATGTGGTAGCAGATTTTTTTTTTTTTTTTTGAACAAGAGCTCTCAGTCTAGTTTTGAAGCAGTTGGTAAAGTGTTTGCTAACAGCAGGGCCTTATGCTGCTTGATCCAGTTTTGCCTATGTGGCAGCTATAGATATTCCAGACTAAAGATCAGATACTTATTGCTCATTCATTTCCACTGAGACAAGCCTGAAATGAGCGCTTGTGTTTGTACTTAGTCCAGTAGTAGAAGAAAAGAGAAACAGAAGCCTAATTCTCTGGCATGCTTCCTGCACCCAAATGCAACAAGCATGAAGGAGATGTGGAGCACTTCAAGTAGGAATGGTTGTAGTTTGCTCTCCTGAAAAAAAACCGCAACCCAACAACAAATAGTGGACAGAAGGCAGAGAAATAACATGCTGAAATGTGAAAAACAAAGAACATGCCCTCCATGGACAACTGGAAAAAACCCATACTTCCCTTTGGAAATGAAAATTTATTTTATTGTTGGGTCATAAACAGCTAACAGGACTGCAGCGTTTGCTTACCCTAGTCACCAATGAAATTAATTGACTGTGCCATTTTTGAGTGAAAAGGAGACTTTGTTCAGGCCAAAGAAAATGCCTCAAGAGGGATTGGAAATATCTTGTGGACTGTGATTACTTCCATGCTTTCATTACTTTAATTTTCTGTTTGTTTTGCAACTTTTTTAAAATTAGACTTTTTTAATTGATGAAAGCAGTACAACACAATTCTTACAATATAAAAATAATTATTTTAAGAGGAACATTGATATACATTATCTCTTTGTAAAATAAAACATGAAGACATGCCAAAAGTCGTTGGATTATAATTCTGGCATACTTTAACAATACAATGAATTTAGATTCCAAGGTTTCTGCAATTGCATAAAAATATCATTGTCACCTAATGTTAAGGCAGAAATTTCCAGTTTAGCCTTGTAGAGTCTGCCTTTACAGTTCGCCAGGAATTGTTTGTCTCCTCACTGGTACTATAAAGCCAATATGATGGGATTGAGCCTTGAGCTCAGTTAATGAGCTTAATGTTCAAATGTGTTTCAACTTAATGTTGAAATTTGTGTATTTCTGGATTGCCCGATTCTGTGGCCTACTTCTGTGTGAAATTATAAATCCTTCAGCTCTTTCAGCGGATTGGGTCTTGGCTGCTGAAATTATTCAACTTGGCTGACAGATTTTCAGTCCTTTCTTCCAATTTCTTTTCTGTTGAAAACTGTGAAATATAACCAAGTCCACAGGAGATTTTTACATTGCATATATTGCTCCACTATTTATACTTCCCAGAGTTCATTCTCTTCAGTGAACTAAACATTTTCCACTACAGGAAAGAAACAGTGCTTTACAGAACGCACTTAGTTTCAGCTTTTAACAATTTAGAGCCAGGGAAAGGTAAATTAAAATTACTTTTGAATTCTTGTCATATTTTTCTACTTAATTTCCAAGAGGATCCAAGATGAAAGAAGAAGCAGATTAACTGGATACCTAAACACAATCCTTCCTCACTTTTTTCTTCACGTCTTTGTAATTTCATCACACATATTTATGACAGTCATACTCCTGACAACAGGTTTTGAAATTCATTTCTCAGTTTTCATCTTGATGGTAAAAATGAATGGAAATTTATTGTTTAGCTCGTGAATCAGATTCACCTATGACAAAATGTGTTTTAGCTCAAAAAATGAAGCTCAGCAAAGTATCATCTCCTAAATATATAATTTAAATGTTGAATGCCTCAATCAACATCAGGTCTAAAACATGATTGCAAAATAATAGGATTTTTTTCAAAGCACACACTGCTTCACTGTTTTCTTTGTAAAAAGTGCTCCAGTAGCTACCTTTCTCTTTCTAGAGTTTCCCACATTCCATAGGAATTTCTTTCATTCCATACATTGATCAATGGAGTTACTGTTTGATTTACAGCAGTCTTGATTCACAGTGTGTGAAAGATATTTTTCTAGGTGCAGATTTGTTAAAAAAATGAGCCACTGCCATATTTTAAATATTTTTTTGTGAAGCTCACTTCATTTGTCCCCAGCATGCTAAGGGTTATAAGAGGCTGTGAGAGGCAAAACTGTTTATTTTAGAATCACATTTATTAGCTCTCATAGTTTTAAACATAGATTTTGCAAATCATATTTAGAAGCAGTCAGAATTCTATGCTTATTTAATATACTCTCCATGCACATGTTTCACAGCAAATTGTATTCTAATGTCAGTGAAAAGAGTAGATAATGTGGAAATATTTGATTAAAAAATAAAAGTAACTTCTTAAAATAATTCCATCATTTATGTATCTAAAATATAAGTTTATTTTTCAGTTCCATCTCTTCAATGCTCACACACCAAAACTGCTGAAGATAATAAAACCAGATATTTCTTCCTTGGCCATAGAGTACAAACCCTTCTAACACAGGCTGGAGTGACTGGAATCCAGTGTTGTATCGGGGTGCACAGGAGAGGATGACATTGCCAGTGCTGCTTTGCAGGATCATTTTCCCAAGATACATGAAGTTTTGCTTTCAGCTGCCAGACCATAGGGAATCTCATGTGTATCACCACATTAGAGAGGTTAAAATATTTATCTCCAAGGAGGTCCATCAAATCTAGGACATTCAAGGCTAACCAGGCTAAGCCAAAGCTGGTTTGATCAAATAATGATCATAATTTGAATGGAAAGTTCTAATAGATGATTTTTAGAGTTCCTTTCCTTTCAATATTTCCATTATTTTGTTTTACTGGTAGAAAATCATCTTTTGTAGCTGTCATTACTCACTGATCGGTCTCTGTGAATATTATTGGGATTTTAAAGAGTACTAGGAGGCAACAAGTCCACTCTGAGACCATATTGCACAAACTTTAATGCACGCACTTGAAGTCAAGAACATGGTCCACTGGTTTGTTGAGGAAGTAACATGACTTTAGGAAAGTCTTGGAGGAGTGGAAGAGTGGTAGACAGCATTTCTTTTGAAAAAACATTTATACAAAGGTTTATAGAGAAGCACATGGTGGTAAGAGGGAGCTGTAAGCAACAAATGCTGGGAAAAGGGGGGTGAACAGGGATTGCAGTAAAAAGGAAACATGGAAGATGCCTCAGTCTCCTGGAGTGCTATGAAAATCCATGCCATTACCTGCATGGTACGTGCCAAGGCTACAAACACCTAAACATTCATGCAGCACTTCTTGCCAGGCATTTTCCATCCTAGTAATTTTTATGAACAAAATCCTGGGAAGTGTAGAAGAGCAACTTCCCGAGTTCTGCTTCTATCAGCTTCAGAAGATACTGGACATTTTCAAGCTTCTTTTCAAGGTATCAGCAGGCTGCAGGATGATGTTTTTTAGACTAGTTCAGAACAGCACTTAGAGATGTGCATTTTGGGACATCACCCCAGAGATGTGAGTATTCAGGGACATACTGAAATACTCTCCTGAGCTGTGGCTCTGCTGTCTTCTTATTCATGATCATCTCATTATTAGAAAAGTAGTGTGAAATTTCCAAAACAAATCTCTGACAATCAAAACGAATGGTGTATTTAAAAGGCTGACCATCTCAGTGCTCTTAAGATAATAAAGTTTTCCTCTGTTATCTGGTGATATCCTCATTGTTCCTGGCAATAGAGGTTTTTATTTTCTGGCTAAATTTATGCTAAACTCATATCTCACTGAAGCTTCTCATAGCTATAGCAAAAGAATCCTATCCAATATCATTACTGTGAAAAGTTAACTGACATTGTACTGATAGGCAGTAGTAATTCCCTCAAAAGTAAAGCTAATGGCAAAAGGATTATTTGTTTAAAATGGGAAGAAAAAGCACCTTTGTGTGAAGAGTTACCAAAACAGAGGTTTCTTAGACACAAACAAGCTGTCCAGCTCTGTGATACTGGGTAATAGTGGATCTAGTTGTTACCGTGCTTCTTACAGAACTGATTTACCCTTGTATAATTCTTTGATGTGACTGCAACCAGTAGGAAATCAGACTGTAAATTCATCACTGATCATATACACTGTGGAATGGATCATAGAATGGAAAATATTTTCCATGCAGCAGGGAGGGTTTTTTTTTTTGTAATTAACATACTTGATAATGGCTGTGTATACTAACAGCACTTTAAGTGATACAGTCCAGAACACTTTGCAGAAGCAAATCATGACAGACTTTAATAGCATCTCTGTTAGCTTTCCTCTCACAAATAGTATTATTCTAGAAGCACTGTGGAGTAAAACTTCCCTATTATCTTGTTAATAGTGATGTTTCTATCAAGCAACTCATCTGTGTTAGATTTATTAAATGGTATGGGATTTTTGCTGCTATACAAGAAATAAGCTTGGAGAACTATGATCTCAAAAACCTCAGAATAGATAGCCCTCTGTCACCTGTAAAAGATAAAATAAAAATGAGCAAACACATTTTAAAAGAACTAGAAATGTTTTAATCCTTGAAACAGGATTAAAGAAAGCACGAGGAGAATGTGGAGGAAGAAAATGAGGCAAATGAGACAAAAGTTACAGAAATAAATATATGCCCTTAAACTAGCAACTCCCAGAAGACCTGCAGAATCTTACTGAAAAAATTGCAAAGTATTTTTCCAAGCAACTATTGGTATTACAGTATTCTGACTACTTTTACATTTTAAGCATATATTGTTGTTTTTAAAAAGCCAGCAGTAAGCCTAGGAAATGTATAGCAGAACTACCTGGCAAGAATTTACCTTCTTGAGATAAACCAGACTGCGAGTCAGCACCCATCCCTGAGCTACTGGGATTTGCTATGGAATTTAGCATACTGCAAGGGAGAGACAGTGGTTCTGTGGGATATCTCGAAGTCTGACTGTGGTATGATTTTTTTAAATGTATTTTTACACAGCTCAGAGGCAGAATATCATAGAATCATAGAATGGTTTGGTTTGGAAGGAACCTTGAGGATCACGTAGTTTCAAACCTCCTGCCATGGGCAGGAACACCTTCTTCTCGACCAGGTTGCTCAAAGCCCCATCCAACCTGACATTGAACACTTCCAAGGATGGGGTATCCATAACTTCTCTGGGCAACCTGTGCCAGTGCTTCATCACCCTCACAGTAAAGAATTTCTTCCTGACTTTCTTTTCTACCCACTTTTAGCTTAAAGCCATTACCCCGTGTCCTAAAACTAAATGCATTTGTGAAAAGTCACTCTCCAGCTCTCTTATAAATCCCCTCAAGGTATTGGAAGCTGCCATGAAACCTTTTCTCTTCTCCAGGCTGAACAGCCCCAATTCTCTCAGTCAGTCCTCATAGGAGAAGTGCTCATCCCTCTGATCATCTTCATGGCCCTCTTTAGGGCACACTCAAGAAGGTCTATGTCTTTCTCATGCTGAATTTTCTACTTTTGACTATTATGATTGATCGTAGACTATGATGAAATGATTGAAACACTGACAGTGGCATACCTTTGGTCTGTGTATTTTTTGTCTGCTTTGTAGTCATCATCGGAATGTTTTCCCTTTGATTATCTGCTTTTTATGTATCTTCTTTCAACAAAGACAGCAATGACAATATCCAGACTTCCTGCCCAGTCTGGCTTTCTGAATCAAGCTCCATGGTCATTATAGTGTTAAAGAAAAAAGCATATGTAATTTGCAGTGCATGGCACATTTATCTCCTTTGAATGCAATTAAAATTGTTTGTACAACTTCTTACAAAAGATAGAGAGACAAATCAGCTCTCAATTCTTCCAGTTTTTTCACACTTCCCATATAAGTCAGTAAAGGGAGACAGATAACAACATCTCACAGACTTTTGGTTATCTTAATGCTTGTTATTACTAAAACACAAAGAATCAGGTACTTGGCGAATTTCGTGAGATAGGTTTTCATTGCAGATAATAGAAATACAAAAATTCAAGACCAGTCAAATAAAATTCCTCTTTGATATTTATAAAATGTTTCATATAAGACAATTTTTTCTCCTTTCTTCCTTAAGGCTCAAACTTTTATCAAAACTTCTGAAAACAAAATTTTGTGACAAATTCCCAATCTCTCCACATTGATGGTTGAAAATACTTTCTCTGATTTAGACCTTTTATGAAAGTCCTTTTGGTCTTAACAGTTTTTTAAGATTTTCGGTCACTCAATAAAATGTTGCCTGTGTTCAAAAATTTGTATGTGTTTGATATAGCAGAAAATGCATATTCATCTACAGAATTAATAGCAATTTCCATAAAGCACTCAGAATTATGCTGGACAACCTCTAATTGCTGTGCAATGAAACCATTCTCCAAAGCGTCTTGACACAAATGTGTCGACACCATTCCAGTATCTCCTGAACATTTCCAGCTCAAGCACAGAATGACTGAACCACTCATTAGTCGTATATTGCAACAGTTTGGTCATATCCCAGCCACTAATGTTGGAAAGAAAATAGGCAGCATTCAGTAAATTCCATCTGCCCTTACTCTTTTCTCTGTGCAGTTTCTGTTTTCAAGGCAGTGCTGGGTCTTTTTGATGCTAGTTTGGCCTTATCACACTGTGTGCTGGTTTAAGATCCAAGTATGCAGAAAACAGCAAAGATTTCTACCCCTCTGGCTCCAGTTTGCCATTGCTTTCGTATTCATTTCAGCATCCAGCTTGCCTGAATTTTCATTTCTAGCAGTAAATACCACATAGACTACTTCTATTATTCAGGTCCAAAGCTCTGATTTCTTTTTCCTAATTGATCCGAGGAGGATTTTTATAATGAAGTGAGTTTTTAAAAAAGCTTACTGATTAAAGATTTTTAGAAAACATGTTAGTGCCAATGAATTTCTGCCAGAATGCAATCATGCTCCTTTTAATGGGTATGGCATTCTATGTAAATCCAGATACTGAACACAAAACGGTAACTGATGTTTTCAATTCATCTGGACACCTCATCTTTAAGGCTTCAGGACAGTTCCATAATACAGAAATCCCCATTTTGTAACTTTCACAGTGTTAGGAGCTGGAATCTCAGGAACCACAAATGAACTGGGAGATGTTGGAACAGGTTTCCAGGGTTCAGTAGCATTTCATAACTTACTGAGTGAAGTCGGGTAAAATTATTGAAAAAATGTCAGTTTCACTTTACATTTAAAAGAAACACAAATTTTTATTGCTATTGTCATTTTTAAGAGTGTCAGAAATGCCTAAGAGAAGCAAGTGTTGACTTTATCCAGAGCTAAATTTATAGAAAGCAGCTCATTCTCACTTCTGCAATCCTTCCATAATGAAACTTTCAAGTGAGGAAAGCATAAACATTTTTCAGGAAGGCAATAGTACAAGCTAAAAAACCTGAAGTTTAATCATAGCAGGTTTGCCTTGGCCTTGGCATGGTTTTGAATGCAAGGATATATCCAGCAGCAATTAGACCAAATTTGGTCTGCAGTGGAAGTAAAAGAGGTAAATTAAATCCTTAGCATGGCCTCAGCAGGTGCCAGCTGTTTTTCTGCACACCGTGAGCCATACTCTGCCAGCAACAAAGAAGGCACCCTCTTGCTACCTCACAAGACATCTGTTTGCTTCAGTCTTCAGTGGTGGCTGGTGCCCAATTCGGAGTACAAGAAAATGAGTAATTATGGAATAGACTGCCCACAGGGAAAATTAATCCTTCAAATCTTGCAAAATCCTTGCATCTTTTTACTGGTCAGCTTTTTCCTGGAGGAATAAGAGCTGTATTCCTCCCATGTTAAAAAAAAAAAAAAGAAGGCTTTTCTAACTCTTACATAAATTTTAGCATCTAGTTCATCCAAATGACTGTTCATTTCTTTTAGTAGTAACTGGTGACTATCTGTTGCAACCAAAAATTATTTGAAGTTGACAGATATCCAAAGGCAGTTTTCCTTCATTAATCTCTGTGGATCATCTGTTGCCCGGTGTTAGACTTGTATATCTTCACTCTGGGTACATGGAGCACCTCCTCTCACAAATGTGTGGGTTTACGGGGATCAGAGGTGTTAAAGAAAAGCTTAAGAAAATAAAATTACTTTCTCTACACATGCATTGCAACCAACTTTTCTGGAGAAGAGCTACATTCAACTACTGCGAAACTGCCTTCACTTGGTTGAAGTTCAAAATAATCAGGGAGGAAAGAAGCCAGTAACAATACTAAGTTCAGAAAGCAGAGGACAGTTTCTTTTGAAATGATCCAGACTTCAAAGTGTCAAAGTTCTACATACACAGAACTATATGTTTGAACAGTTGGCTGTAGCATAAAATGCTTTAATGTAGAGAAACAGCAGGCTGGAAACAGTTATAAATAGCAATTTCTCTCTGAACAATGTGGCCATTCCCACATGCAATTCCTAATGGACAGTTTAATAAATGACAGTTACAATGGACTTGGTCAGTACCCTTGGCACGAAAAAAGACACCATGGACACAGACAAAACTGATCTCTGACATACATCAGGTTTTGCAGTTACAAGGCTGCTGGGTTTTGTCAGAGAGAGTAAAGAAAACTTCATCTTTTTTTTCTTGTCTGCCAAGGAAGGAGGTTCTCAAGGAGCACATGCCACTGTATCTCTCAGATCTCTTCTGTTGGCCATATTAATATAACAGACACAAGGCAGCAAAGCTAAAACCAAATTATTGCTAATAAGAAGGTGACATGGTTTTCTCTGGACAAAATATCACGCATCTAAGGGTAAACTATGCTACCCCAAAATCATTATGAGCTGCACACAAGTCTTACGAGGTTTTCTTGTCAGAAGTTATTATATAAGTTACCACATTAATTATCTATTTTAGTGGTTAAAATAGCATGGCAAATTGGGAGAATATCTGGTTCTCTACTTTGGCAAATAGGCATGTATTTTTTCTCAGTGTGCAAGTGTAAATAGACCAGTAAAAGTATGATGGAGCAGGGAATCCCATGACCCAGAAAGATTTTATATCATCATCGTCATTGTCACCATCATCAACATCATAAGTGACAGAGTAACTTCTGGCTGTAAAAAAGAGGGTGTTTTGCATAGTGACATCTCTAAGCTTTTCAATCTCCAAATCATACAGTGCCTGTGCTACTGTGGGACTCTGCCCTGCACCACAAACCCTCTCAAACCTTCCTCCATACCCCAGGTGAGACAAAGTTCAAACAGCACAATTGTTCCAGGGATGTCACACAGGACCATCTGTTAGGGCTTAGATTCCCGTCGTTCTGCCATTTCTACCTGACAAGAATTGCTGCTGGCACCATTGCTTCTCTGCTACAAAGACACATAATAGGCACAGATTAATAAAAAGGCAACATCCGGAAGTGAGAGCCTGCATCAGAAGGTCATGCAGTGTAACTACCATTCTCTCTGAGACAATTTTAGACATCATCCAGTATGTAATCAGTTCAGTAGCAAAAGCCATGAGGAGCTTTTTTTTTTCTGTGTCCAGACAGGTAACCAAGACAGTGCTCTCCACTGTACATTAAAATCTGACAACACGCCAGTAACAAAGAGGTTCATTTCCAGAGCAGGGACAGAAACTTAATTGCTGTGACAGTGTAGGTCTCATGCATTTAACATTCCCCATAAAAACAGTTCTAAGAAACCACAGCAGAGCCTTCCTTCACTCTTTCTTTTGGCAGTTGCCTTTAAACTGAGGATCTTGCCTTTGGTCCGTGCCTGTGTCATGTTGCAGCTGGCTAGTCCATGTCCAGCCATGCGTCCTACTGACTCAGACCCAGAGCTTTACCCAAACACTTGCATTCCTGGCTTGACTTTCTGGCTTCCTCATCGCTGTGGACTTGTGCAATGATACGGACGGACTCTTGGCTACCATCAACAAATACACCCTGATCATTTTGCTTTCTTTCTGTGGAATTGTGTCCCTCCTGGTGGGGTCACTTGTTCAGATGTTTGGCTTCCTGCTCCCTGGCCACTGCAGAGCAGCCTGCCTTTGGAGATCTCTGACAGTCTACAGCTGCCATCAAGAAAATAAAAACTACAGAACCATCTTCCCAAGTATATCTTCGGAGCATAGATATATTCATGACATGGCTTCTAAATGAAGAAAAACTACAAATGAAAAAAATATTCATGCAATAGAGTGTCAAAACTTTCTTGTGTCTAGAGAAACATGTCATTTGTAATCATATTAATAAACAAAGAATTTTTTAAAGTGCAGTAATTTGTAGTCTTCAAAGACAGAATTCTGCCAACTAATTCTTTGTAAGGTCACATGGATGTAAAACTTTATATAATGAGAAATACACATAAGAATTTATTAGTGATTTGTATCACGACTAAGACAGGCACAAGTCTTTTCCAGCAGAATGATTTCCAGTCCGGGAAGAACAGATGTATTTGTTTCTGAGTTAAAATTAGGAGAAAGCAGTATAAACAATGATTTTACGATTGTGCTGGGTTTTACGGCATTTTATGAATTTGTGGCTTTTAAGGGAAGAAATATGTGCTTGTTTTCCTAATCTTGCAACATATTCTTTTTTGTTTATTCAAGCCTTGATCCTACAGGGCTGTGATTAGCTTTTAGGAGCTGAATAAAGCACCAGTTTTAGTAAGAACTTATTGTTGGCTTTAAGTTCAAAACGTCCATTAATATTGCAGGTGTTTAGTGATTGCCCTAAATTAGAGTGCTGTCTATTTTCTGTGATATATGCATACAGCAAGAATAACACAGAATCAGAACAATAAATCACAGCTTAGCTCACAGAGTCACTGATATTTTGGAAGTCTGGCCAATTTAGGACAGTCTTCTGGGTCTGAAATTTTTCTTTTTAAAATTTGACGCAAGCCTATCAGATAAAATAGGATAGTGGTTTAAAATAGTTAACTCCAGGTAACAAATTATGTCTTGGAGTTAGACAGAGGGGAAATTCTCCATACTCTTCTGTATTGCAAAAATGAAAATGTATGTAAACAAGACATCAAAAAACCACAATTGGTCCTATGTACTATGTTGATCTTGCTTGTCATACAGTTAATACCACAACTTTTCATTTTCTGTCTTTAGACATGTGTCCATGCTCAGGTCTGTTTTGTTTCGAGAAGTACTTCTTGAAATCAGAGACTTCCCTTTTTATGTTGAGAGTTTATCTTGTGCGTTAGTAGAAAGACAGTAATTCACGAGCAAATATCATCACAGTCACCACAATAACAGGTTTGCTTGCATTAATGCAGAGGTACAGTCTGCCTCTGTCCCAAACAGCTGAAGTTTGTGAAGTTTGTGTATAGTCACTGTGGCAGGGTCCTTCTGAGACTGGGTGCAACAGCTGCAGAGTAGGATGGACCACAGAGTTTGTGGTCAGTATAGCCTGCCTGACCATGAGCCCCTGAAAGGTCAGACACGAAAAGGCACTTATATTTTAAAAACCCTTCACCTCCAGTCTTTTAGAAGGGGGGACAAGGGCATTGTTTAAAGAGCCTCGTGATCAGCAGGACAATGAGGAAAGATGAGAAGTCATAAGGTTACAGTAACATATTCCTGTGTTCTGCTCCAAGATTATTTTCCCAAATGCATTCTGCAGAACTTCAAAACAGGACAAAAAGAGAAACAGAAGCAGAAATTGAAAGAGAGGAGAAAGAGGCAAATGGAGAAGTAAAACAGAGAAAGGGAATGAGGAAAGGGAAAAGAGAAAAAGGAAAAACTGGAAAATAGAAAATGAAAAGGGTATATCCTTTGACCTTTTAAATATCTTTAGACAAATATAAAAAGTGGAAAAGGGTAGTTTTATTCCATACAGATATTGGGTATTAGTGTTAAGAGCCTATCAGATCTCTGATTATTCTGACATGGCTTAGAAACAGCAAGGGATTAAGACAGCCAAGCACAATCTAGGTCTTTTAGTATTAACTATACTCACTTTCCTGGTCTTTGACTGCCCTTTTCTGTGACCATGCCACTGAGAATGAGACTCAGAAACAAATTAAGCATGTAAAGTCCCATTTTAAGTTCCCTATTCAAAAATCACAGAAAAAAACCTGTTTGCAAGAGCCCTACTGAAGACATCTAGTCCAATCTGCTGCTCAGTACAGGGCTATCCTGAAGAATCATGTTGCCAAGAGCCCTATCTAGTCAAGTTTAGAATACTTGCAAGAATGGAGATCCCACAAACTCTCTCACCGACTTCTTCTATAACTTCACTGCTGCCATGGTGAAGAATTTTCCCCCACTTGTTCAATCAAAGTTTCCTTTGTTGCACCTTTTGACTGTTATTTATCCTGTTTTGTCCTCTAAGAAGAGTCTGCCTCTATTGTCTGTGCCACCATTCAAATAGCAATGATGAGGTCCACGTCATCACCTTACCCAGGAGTGGAAACTTCTTGAGGTACAAGGTGGCTGAAGTTGTTAAGAGAAACACCTGGAATCTACAAGTCAACAGTAACAGAATATTGCGCAGGAACAGCTGACAAAACGGTGATGTACCAGTAAAGAGAGAGAGAGAGAATGTCAAAAATAAATGTTGTGTACTCCAGGCTATTCTAGCTACTTAACAAAAGTTTCATCTTCAGATGAAGAATGCCTTAAGTTTCTAAAGCGGAGCAAGAGAAGTTCAGTTTGGGAAATCCACAGAAAATGTGAATGTGACCCTCGATCTTTAGGCTTTCCCTAAAACTTACAAGATGTATTTTAAGTAAACTGGTAGTTGAGAACTCTTTGTGTCATGACCCTTACAGAGATATGGAACCATCTGAAGCCTGTCAAACCGATCCACTTGCACTTCAGGACAGATACAGGCATCATGACCAAGTTCCTCTCCGATCCTTGTGCAGATACAGGAGGATGTGGAGATAAGTGCTGAGTGTCTCCCTATCTGTTCTGGTTCCAAACTGCAAAGTTTGCTCCTTCTACATACTGTGAATCAAAAATGGACAGGCTGAAAGAAGTAGGAGGCACACAGTTGTCCCAGCTTCCTCAGTAAGGAAATAAACACTTCCTGTCAACCACTTTGATGATGGAGTCATCCTACAGACTGTTCCACATGGATATTACTTCATGGATTTCAGTCTGCATTGTTTGTGTTGCACTGATCTACATTTAGAGATTATCCATTATGAAAACACAATGGAGGTAAGTATTCAGACACAGGAAAACCAGCTTTTGTTCATATCAGATAAACATATCACACAAGGTAGTTAATATTTCCAAAATACTTCAACGTATGGCTACAGTATTGTACTTATATACAGAACAGAGGATATTCATGTAGATAGTCTTGCTTTCCACATAGTTGTTATAGGCATTTGTGCCAAATCATGTATTTATTAGCGAAGTTATTTTCTGCTGACTGTATAGGAGTTAAATGAGACAGTAGCTTCTTTTGAATGGTCTTTATGGAAATTCTGCAGTGTGTCTGGAAACAATAAGTCTTGGAATAGAACACTTAAGATACGAGTAACTTCGGTATATCACAGGGCTTGTAAGCAAGTATTCATTTAACGCTCATACTGTAAATACTTGGGGGTGTCCGCATTAATTCCTAGTTGGAGCAGCAGTTTTTCCCCACTTTTTTTTTAAAATGAAAGCTTCTTCATTGAACAAGTCAAAGCTCATGTGAGCAAAGCAGTAACAGAGTTGCCACAATTCCGTTCTGTCTTTTGAAATTCTGTAAGGGAAGTGTGAAAAAGGAGCTGCAACACTTCAGTTCACCAGTGATTTGTTTATTTTTCCACTGAGAAGGAATCCTTGAAATTTTATGCATGTTTACGCTTGCACTGAGCACCACCCCCACTCCCCGACTCATCATATCTCTGGCTCAGGATGTTGCCGTGTGGTACTCATTTGTCAGATTTGCATCTCATGATAGATCTAAGTTTCACTATAAGTGCATCAGGAGAAAACCCTACACCCCCAAAACCCCCTGAAAACCTGACATACAAAAAACCCAACAAGAGATACACATGTAGAATCAAAGCCTTATAATATAAGGCCACCTTAAGCAGTAGTTTGAGTTCATTCAAATATTGTTTGGTAAAAACAAATGGAGCTATACACTAATATGACATACTTTATAGTACACTAACTAAAAACTAAAACTCTTTCAGATCAGTGTTTTTACATTAATACCATTTCACTACAATAACCAATAGGTTATTTTGATCAACAGCCAGATTTTTTCAGCTGAGAAAACTTTCAAAATTTGCATGTGTTTTATGCCTTCCGGTAATCGCATGTGAAAGAAACTAAAGACAGAAACTAAAAAAAATCAAACCGTGTGTGTTAAACCACATTCATGGTTAGTCTGAACAGGATGAAATGTTTGCTTGTTTTTTACCGTGAAAAGCATGAAAGGGTTCGAGTCATGTACACCCACACCCACAAGCACCACAAAGTGGCAGCACTACTGTGGAGCATTCATTATAGATGAGTGGCTCCTCCTTACCAAGTCAAGAGCTGTGCTGGTTTGGCAGAGTGTTGAAACAGATGGAACTGGAACAGCTTTCGGAAAGTTGAAGACTAAAAAAGCTAAGACTTTGGCCCTCTGAGAATAAAAAAGCATCACATTCACGGAAGTGACGCAGTGTATTGAGTTAGTCCGTAGCTAACCAAAGCAGCATGGTGGAAATAAAGATCCTTACTGTAGGGAGACACTGCTCCATCACACCTCCCTCTGTGAGGCAGCCAATGCACTGGCAAGAAGGATTATTGACCTGATCAATGAATATTTTGGTGTTAGGAATTCCAAATATGAGAGGATTCCTAGAAAAGCCTTCCTTTTTGCGTAATTTTTCCCTCAGTTTGCTTTTTAGACCACCATGTAGACATTGATGTCTAATAATTACTCAAGTTACCAGCACATTTGTTTCAATTATCTACAACAGCTCTTTCACACCTGAAGATATACCTTCTCATGCAACATGACAGTGCTGAGCCAGAAGTTTTCTATGGTACAGAAAGAAACACAGAGACAAGCAGCAGCAATTCTAAATTAATGTATTTCCAGAAATGTTGTACTTGCAATGTATTTTTGACAGCTGTTAGTTATCAAATTAAGACATCGAACATACTACAATACAGTGTACATGTATTGTATGTATGTAATGGTGTGGGAAAAAGGGCCTGATACATACTGTCATGTGGTTCAGTTTCTCTGGTACCACCAAGGAAGAGAAAACAATACCTCTAGAAAGGCTACATAGTTCTTCTCGAACCCCAAATGGATCTGCTCTTTCTACTTGCTTGTTTTTCTCATGAGCATGGCTCACAGATCAAGCCGTAAAATTTTTGAAGGGATCACTCTTAATTATGGGACTGAATTCTACGTGAGATGTTCAGGGTTCAGTCTACCACATCATTCATGTTGTGAATGAAGATGTTAAAGAGTGCCGGTCTCATTATACACCACAGGGTAGTATACTGATGTAGTAGTAACTGGCACCCAGTTACTTCACTTCATACCACTGATTACACCCCTTCAAGCACGTGTAGGTCAGACTGTTGTCAATACACCTCACTGCCCACTTACCCAGTCTTTACTTCATGAGTTTATCGATGTGGATGTTACAGGAGACAGAGCTGAAAGTCTTGCACAAGACTACAAATATCAGCTGTCTCTTCCTCTCACACTGAGCTGATTATTTCATTGCTGAAGGCTATGAGACTCAGGCAAGATTGTCCCCTTCCCACATATTTGCTGACTGCTCCTAATCACCTTGTTCTTACTAGGATGGCTTCCACAATTATGTGCTCTCACACTTTCCCAGGAACTGAGGTCAGCTGGTCAGCCTGAAGATCCCCAGGTCCTGCTCCTTGCCCCTTTTGAAAATAGGAGTGACATTGGATTTCTTTGCATCCATAGGATCTTCTGCTGATCACCAGAATCTTCCAAAGATTGTATTCCAAATTTCCATCTCAATGATATCAGCCAGTTTGATGAGCCCTCATGGATGTGTCTCATCAGGTCCTGTGGACTTGAAGATATCCAAATGATTTCAATGTCCCTTCACTCAGTCTGCCTCAATGGAGGACTATTCATGGCTTCAGACTTTCTGAGTTGGGCTAAGGGCTCAGCTTCCTGAAGGGAAATCTTACCAGTAAAAAGCAAGGCAAAGAAGGCATTGAGTACCTGGGCTGTTCCCATGCGCCGTCATCAACCTCATTGCCCCATTTCATTTTGCAGCAGATCCACATTTTCTCTAATCTTCATTTTGCTGCTAGTATACCTGTAAAAGCCTTTCTTGTTGCTCTTCTCTTCTCTTGATAAATTTAATTCCAACTGGGCTTTGACTTTCTTGAGCTCATTCCCATTCTCTCAAACAGTGTCTCTATATTTTTGCCATGCTGCCTGACCCTGTTTCCAACTATCATATGCTTCATTTTACTGTTTACTTATATAAAATATCACCAGAGATGAATCAGAGCTTGGATGCCACACAGGTTTATATTCTGAAACTGTTTTTCAGCAAACCCCAGTTACAGGCTATTCAAAATATCCACAGATTATAGCAAATTTTGAAGCATATCTTGGAGCACTATTCTTTTCTCTCAAGAGTCATCAACTTACTCTTTAGCGGGCAGCACAAAATTAAAATTATTTCTACGTGGGTTCTGTTCTCTTTGAGTTAGGTTATGTGTATCCCTTGTAAAAAGGGCAGTGGTTATAAAATGCAATGAGTAATGACAGATCCTATAATGCCCTCTTAGTCGCCAATTACCAAAAAAGTATAGAGAAAGTCAAAAGCTATATTCAGCTTTCCAAAGAAGCAGAGCCAGACATCATGACTATGTATGTAACTCTGAATTCACAGTTCAGAGAAAGGTATGTCACAAATAGGGCTGGAAGTTAATCCTATCTGATCAGTTATAAGCTACTGTGGTAACTCTTCACAGCAAGAAGTGAATTCAGGGGCAGCAGAGGAAGTAGACTCAGAGTCATGAGACTCAGGAGGTTCCCAAATATAGAATGAACTGGCTGAAGCCCTTCTTTGTTAATGTTTTGTCTTCTATATTGAAAATTAAGCAAAAGACCATGAGTGATGGTGCAGTTCATATTCAAATCTCATTGCTGAATCACTAGTACCAGATTCAGGCTTCCATCGACTGAATGTTTGGACTAAAACACATTTGAGTGTCTCCAGAAAACCCTGGTTCTTCTCAGAACCCTTCAAGAAAACTTGGTGCAGATTCTGGCTCTTCTCAGACTGGGCTGTAAGACAGCCAAAAATGATGTAAAATACTGCAGTTCTTTGTCAGGACATATTCAGCTCTGCCAGTTGCTTTTCCCAAGGCTTTCTGACCAGAAAGTATTCTGAATAATACATCTGTCATTTCACACTGCTCATATGCAGATACATTAAAACTGAGGTTTGTTCATTTTACTCATCCTTTGTGAGAATTCTACCTGCATTCTACTCTCTGCAACATCTGTGAATTTCTAGGCTTGGGAGCAGATGCTGCTAGAGATAGGAAGATTTCATTAAGAGAATTAACCACTGTCTAAATTGCGGGTTGATTTCATTTTTTTATGAACCTGCAGTGATCGTGTGGGTTGGCCAAATGGGAAAAGATTGTTTGAGAACTTTAAATTAATGATGATAAATAGACATATTCTCTAAAATAGTTACCATTAATGACAGCCTAAATAAAGCAATCAGATTTCACTAAACTGTAAAATTTGCTGTCTTTTTAGCCAAGGCACATTTGCATAAGTTGGCAAAGCTACTGCATAAATTTGGTCAAACGTGAGATACCACTACAAGAAAAAACAAATTGATCCATGGCTAACACAGCAAAGGAAAGGGGAAGAAATCACAGCCAAAGGCACGGGCAGCCTCCAAAACAAGCGTTTGATCTTGCAATTAACATGCTAGAATAAGAAATATGTCCTTTGGATATACCAAACAGAAATAGTGCAGTCAAATCTCTCCTCCTGATGCTCATTTATTGAAATGGTCCTTCAAACTCCAAATGCAAGTGACAAATGCAAGCACAATTGTGATTTTGAGTTCTATTTAAGATCGTGGAAGCAACTGCTTACTCCAGAATTCCAGTGTGCCCAAGGACTCCTCCAGAGAGGAAATGAAGACAGTTATTATAACACTATATCCACCCCAGCTGGTTTCCTCTTCTGAGGCCTCAAAAAGAAGCTAAAAAACCCATCTTCTGTTGCCTGGTAGAGCCACTCAGAAAACATGTAGTTTATTGTCCAAGAGAATTAACATGTAGGGGGTGTTACACAGAAAAAGAATCCATTTAGATAAGTGACAGAATTGAACAAATTTTCTAAGTCCGGTTTGTTCTACTGGTGCTATCAATCTCTTCAGCTACTGAAAGAGATGACCCCAGCTGAAACCAACTGTTTTTCTACTGTAAATTACTGTGTTTTGCATGGAAAGGCCTTTTATCAGCTATGAAATCAGGCTCGGCTCCACACTGAAAACATGCACAACAGCTGGTAACAGCTTGAATACGTGCCTGAAGCATCACAGTGGCTCATTCAATTTAGACTCAATTGCAGTTTGATGATGTCCAAATGCTCAGTCTGGTACAAGAGGATTGCAATGCCATCAGAGTTCTCTTTAAGAAGGACTGTGCTTTATTATCACTGTAATTGTGTCCTGTCTTTGAAAAGAATGGACTGAGCCATCCCTATCACACGTGTGACTGCACACATTAGAAAAAAGATTTTAAATGTATAGACGTGTTTGTTTACGCCCAATGTCAGTTCACTGTGAAGAGAAGTTCCGGTTTGCTGCTTGTAAGAATCACACCAGTTGATCATCAGCCAATGAAAGTCAATAATTCAGGATTCCTCCATTAAACTCAGCAGGTCAGGAGTGCAAAGTTTATGTCAACAGCCTAATGACAGCCTTTCTGTGTACAGAGGGCCAACTAAAGAGACAAATATTTATTTTATGTAAACTATTGCTAAGCATGTTACTGAAGCCAAAAAAGCGCTGTTCAGCTTCACTAATAATAAAACCCAGATGTCAATGAGAAATTTGTAAAGCTTCTTTTGGAGCTCATAAACATAATATAAACTGCAGAACCGCACACATTTAAGCATTTTTTTCTGTATTTTTTTAAATGCAGGCACTTGTTTGACTGCAAAAACTGAGAAACGCTGATAACTGCCTAGATAGCCTAGAAGAATAAATGTCACTTCTGCAAGAAGCTAGAGCAAGTCATAGGGATGAGTCTATCACCCAAACTTGAGATTTTCTGACTTTATCTCTGTCCAGTTTGGGTGCCTGGGCTGTGCTCTGAGTACCTTCTGTTCACCAACTTAATTCGTTGTTGAAGACACAAAAAGTGTTAAAAGCAGCCAGGGTGATCAGTGTAAGTCAAGAGACATTATCAGGCATGATTAAGGGCCAAGTACATGCACTGCAAGGCAGTGCCAGATAAGATAAGACCGACCAAGCTTTTATGAGCAGAGAGATACATGCTTGTCAATTGAACAAAAGAGAAGTGATGAAGTAATTTATTAAGGCACCACCATATCTTCAGTCCTCCCACACCCAAGAAGAATTGGGTACTGTATTTGCATAATTTTTGTGAACACAGGAGAAAAACTGCAAAAGCTCTCCATAGTTTAAATGACACTATGTTTGGGTGAAGAGGAAGAAAGCATTTGATTCCTTACCTTTTTGTACATGTGCAATGGTAGCTGCAGTGAAATGCACGAAAGCCTTTCAACAGAGATAGTAAAGATCCATCATTCTAACTCACAGAAACTGCTGAGATTTCAGAACTCCTGTTCAGTTTCACTTTGAAGCAAGATCACATTATTTCTTAAAAGTTTTGATGAAATAATGACCAAATCCCATCAATTTGCAGATCATGTAACTGAATTTTAAAGTTCTGAACTAAATATTTCAAAATTTTAAATATTTTATTTTACAATTAGTAGTTCATTACTCTAAATATAAGGTTTCATATATTTTTCTGTTATATTCTACAATGAGAGCAGACATTCTAAGACTTGGAAATGAAAGCAACACTTCTACTAAAAGACCCAACATCTTTACAGGTTTATTAAAAAGTTAAACTAGAGCCCAGAAGTTCTCAAACAATTCCAAAGACTGGCAGCTGAATTTTCTCCCTACAACTTCCCACCATTCTTTTTTCCCCTCACTTTTTCTCTGTAGGAAATAATCATAACTAGACAATTTCCTCAAGAGGAACAAGACTTGGTCAAAACGTTGTTCCCAATAGGAAACAGATTAAAATTTTTAACTAGTCTTTTTAGTATCTCCCACAAAGTCAAGAGAGTCTTTGACTCTCTTGAGTCAAAGGGCTCAAGCGCTCTGTTGGACGTCTGCTGAAGCTTTTGTTTTATTCAGCACCCTCAACCCTCCTCCGCAATTAAGTATTCCCCTGGAGAAAACAAGAGGACAAAGATGGTGAAGGCAAAGATGGCAAACTTTTCTCCTCTAAACTCTGAGGGCCACTGTTTTCAGGTTTGCAAAAAATAAGTTACCCCTTCCCCATCCCTCAGTGAATAGTTCAATCCCTGAACAATTTTCTTGCCATTATTTAACCTACTCAAGAACATCTCAATGTGTTTTTTCCCTTTTGCGTGTAACCAGCACAATGATACAACAGAAGGCACCTGCACCATTCCTCTAAAATCACATTTACTCATTCACAGTTTCTCTTTCATTCAAAGGAATTCAGATACAAATCTGTGCTATGGGTAGATAGAGTAGAGCTAGGCTCAGAAAGGCAGTGCAGCATTATTCACTTGCTTGGAGAATCATGGAAAGCAGTAATCTAGAAGGAGGCAGTGACAAAAAGGACACTGGATAAAGCTCACATTTAGCTGCAAAAGGCCTGAATACCTGAGGGCCAATACATCACTCTGTATCTCCGAACGTTTTCATCTTAAATACACAATTTATTTCTGCGCTCTCTGCTGCTAAAAGTAACTGTGAAAAAGGAAAACGAGGTTATTTCTCCAACAGTTAGATGGAAAGATTAAAAGTATGAAACTCTTCTCTTCTTCAGTAACAGGTAGAATTTATATTAGTCATGTATTTGCAGCACCAGAAGGAAAGGAATATTATTCCTGTCTCTGGCATTCAACACCTGATTTCAGAGGATGAAATAATTTAAACAAAGCATTAGGAAAATATGTTGTGGAATGGAAAGCATGAGACCCCCATTATGTCAAGCACTTGAAAATCAGATGTAAAAAAATTTAGTAAACATTTGGGAACAGGAGCTTTCGTATTAACAGACAAATGAGTAGGGAGTATTAGGCCAGGACAACTATGAAGGAACATATTCGTAGAGCAGTCTCCAAGTCTCCAGTTATCTTAGGAGACTTGTGTAACTCCACTTGATCTTCATTCACGGTAAGGTTAGGAGTCCCTCCAGCAGCAGTGAAATTCTGCACTGGAAGAAACTGTCCAGAAACAATAGGAATGATCTTTCCTACTTCTGGCTTCTGATCTGACCTGCACAGATAGGATATTTTAAAAACTCAGACCTTCAGGTAATAGAAACAGGCATAGATCGGCCAAAGAAGCTGTGTGTCAAATAAATACTTGCAGTTTTTGTCACTATACTTGTTGTTCTAATGATCTTCCGTTTATTAACTTGTATGTGTCAAAATTTGGTTCTCTGCTGTCCAGAACTCTCTCATGCACTGTCATTCACCAGCTCAAGCGAAACATTTTCACTTGATGCAACAGATCTGCCTCCAGTCAATAGATGATATATTATACTTCAGTCACCATTCAGACATACATTTCTTAATTCTAAGATCTGGTTTCAGTTTGTTTCCTTAATTAACTACCTGTAATACAGCATTACATATTTCTCATCTGTACCTATAGCATTTTTTAGTGATAGCTAATCTGTGGCTTTTTCTCCTACTGAAATAACTTCCCGGGGCTTTGGCTTTTAGATGCCAAAGTGTCAGTGATCTATGGCAGTGTCAAATAAAAAGGAAAAAACCTGAGTAACATTAAAGTCTTCATGTGTGGTATCTATTTCCCAACAATACTTTCTAATGCTCCTATCACACAGTTATATAGAGGTCATCTACATAACAAATTCCAACTATTTCTGTAAGACAGTAAAAAAACGTTTTGATATAAATATTTCCTAATGCAAAATGCAAAGTAATATGTGAAGCTTTTTTCCTTGTCTCAAAATTACATATGAACTTTTAAGTCAGTGTCCTCTCTCAATAGTTAAATGTGAGTTTATGCCTTCCAGAGATGCTGAGGAATTTGGGTCTGTTAAAAGAATGTATGATCTGAAGTTACAAAAAGACTTTTCACTGAAAGTCCATAAAGACTAGACTGGTACAACTAAACATTTAACTCAAAAGATTAGAAAATCTCAATTTGTTTAGACTCTTACCAGGAGAAATCTCTGTACACTGGAACAAGCATCACATCTATTTCTTTGCACTCACACCATGCCTGGAACATTCCTGACATGTCTACAGTGACACATGTATCTATCCTAATGGTAAAAACATTCAGTATTCTGAATTTCTTTAAAGTAATTTCTGTTAATTATTACACTCTGAAGATATATTGAGAAAGCAGGCATGATAGGCTGCCTTAGAGCTGGAGAACTAATGTATTTATTTCCCCTTATCCAGAATGAATGGGAATTTAGGCTCCTAACTCACAGCAATTTTCCTATATGAAACGATGAACGGTAAGCAGCAGAGAAAATGAAGATCTGAAATGGCAGAGTCTGTTTCCATATTAGGAAAGCAAATCTTAAAATTCACACTTACTCTCAATTTATAAACATGAAATTTGGAGAAGCCTTACCTTCTATGATCTGAGCTGCTGCACCAGCATGGATTGACAAGCCAAAAAGCAGTAGCGACAAGTCCCAGGTCCACCAGGCATGCCTGGAGCAGGTGTGCCAAAAAAAAGGGGGGTGGGGGAAGAATGAGACCAAAGACTATAATACAGAAACACATGGGGGAAAAAAGAAAAAGTAAAATTTAGAAGCAAGAGTTCTTACCATGAGAGCATTTTTTGAAAGTCAGTTGAAAGAACTTAAGTGAGGAAAAAGTGCAGTGCACATGAGTTTTATGCTTATGAAAATAAGAAGTTAATAAAAACTGGAGCCTGCTGTTTCTCCTCCAACGTTCAGACACAAGTGGAACAAAGGCAGCACTCAGGCTCTCTGTGTGACTCACTGCAATTCACTGCTCCAGCTCTGAAATCTGACTCCGTGTAGACTTTCCTGTCAGACCACTGCCGAAAACTTCCTACTGTATTTGTGGATGGACGCCCTTTACTGCTGTACATCATCCCAGCGCTGTCATTATCCAGCCCTGTCTTTAACTGCTCTGTACCCTGACAGGCAGTAGCACAGCTTCTCCAGCTTCTCCCCCACCCCCCGCCGCTCCCGCCTGCTCACGGCCTCCACTTATCCAATAAAACACGACCTCTAGCATTACACAGGCAGTGATACAAATTCTTGTATGGAACGGGGCATTTCTCTGGCCATTTTAGCCAAACGTTATCAGAAGCAAGGTCTAAGATAGGAGCAGGATAGAGCAGCAGCTAAACGGCAACAGATGCCTGAGATTCACACCTGAACTGTCTTCCAAATTTTCTGTCAAGTATAGAGACATTTCGAAGCACACCCTTTTCTCTAACAAGCTCTCTAAGTTTAATGCTCGTATTTACAGAGATTTACACCCTGGACGTAGTTTGAGAGTGTGTCTCCGCCTCAGCAGCTGTACATATACGTGTCTGCTATAGAGATCCTGTAGCTGAGCATTTCTAACAGTTTCCATTAAAAGTGTTATTGCACCCCTCCCTCCTAACTCAATGAAAAGCGTTTTTTCCACTTGTAGTTCTTCAAAGCTAGTACTTGCTCAAGGAACAAATTCTGCAAGGATGTGCTTGAAATTAATAGGGCAAATTTTAAGTCATGAGATGTTTGACAAAGGCTGCAATTGTTACTTTTTGACTGGGACAGGAGGGAGCTTGGAAAGCACTGCATACGAAAATGGACCTCGTGGCTCTTGGTAGATGTAGACTGAAAAGTGCTGAAGACCACCTTAAGATAGTCAAAACTAAAAATAGGTTTACCTAGGATGGGAAGTAGAAGACAGACAGGAGTAAAGTTTTTGCAGTAATGAAAGAACAATCCTGATCAATAAACAGAAATAGGAAAAAATTTATTTTACTCTGAATAAAATGCTTGAGTTTGGGGGGAGCGTGGGGGTGGTTCTTTAGTTGGCTGGTTTGGGGGTGGTTTATTACTGGGTTATCTCAGTGGTTTATTATTGTTGGTGTTTTTGGAATTTTTCGATTGCTAATTTATTTATTTGCATTTTATTAAATTAGGAAATACAGAGGGTACTGCTTTAAAATCTAGAATCTAAATTCTACCCCAGACTCCCCTTTCTGGTTAGAAACCGCAACAGGTCAACTCTCCCCAGGCATATTTTTAACTAAGCCACAGACCAGTATTATTTGCTATCCACCTTCTCCATAAAGACAAGGAAGAAAGAGATCAAATTATCCTTTAATCAGGTGTCTCATTAAAAACATACACACTGTTTTATCTTCTTCAGAGGACCAAGGACCCCCCTTTTTCAGTTCCATAGTACTATATCAGGGCTGAAAAAAGGTTTCATCATTCACCTTTTCTGCTTGAGGCTGTCATCTTTTTCCTTTCTCTCTCACTGAAATTTCTCCATTGTTAACACCAGCCTCACTGCTTAGAGGAACAGTGTTTGTAACATTTGGTCAAATAGTATACAAAACCCATTTATTTTACACCTTTATCTTGCACACTAGATATATGCTATCCTAAGAGAAAATACTGACTTTATAAGAATTAATGAAAAACGTGTTTATGTAGAGCCTGGCTCACTTTTTCTTTTTTTTCAGGTAATATTTAGCAATAGCTACCAAGAGCCATTATTAGTCCTGCCAAACTATTTTAAAACACAGTTTCTTTCTTCTAGGAAAGAAGGAACTTCCTTTATCCACAAAATGCCAGCAGCTTACCTGCATAATCCTTCCTGTTGCAACAGAGTTTTATCCAGTATATATGACCAAAACATACGTCTGCCTTGGTATCTTACAGTAGACTAATGTATTTAAGAGATAAACATAGAAGCAGCCTCCAGATTTATAAAATTTGTAACGATTTTTTACAGTATATGCAGCAAAGATTTAATTATTGGATGGATTTTCCTCTGATTTTAGAAAACCCATAGAAATGAAGGAAGTAATTCACTATTCATGCAGATGATCTACATGAAATGCTGGTGACAGTGCCTTTAGTTTCTGCTGGACATTTTAACATGGATATCTGGCCAATGCTCAATATTTTTATCCAGCACTGGATAAAGAAAAACAAGACAGAGCATGTTCTTGACCTCTGCAGCCCATTAGTTTTGAATGGACAGCCGTGGAGGAATCCCTAAATACAAACAGTTTATTACCTCCACTCCTGTAGGTCACTGGGATTTCTTGAATCTCTAGTGCTCGTTTGTAAACCCGAGAATCACTGAATTACAGGCTCTCTGTATCTGCTATAGCCATCTATCCATGTATATCTTGCTCCCTGCAAGGGCAGTGACATTTGTACACATCCACTCAGTTTTAACCTTGCTGTTTGTCTCATCTTTTTCAAGCACAGCAGGACTCCTTTGAATTAGGACATCTGTGCTTTCCTGTGCTGTGCCCAGCTGTCTCCAGCTAAGCTGGAGTTTTCCTTCTTGTTAAAAATCACCATTTTCCAGGCAGAAGTTTTGTTTACTTTCCCTAGTTCTGTCAACTGATTACACTCCTTAAGACTCCAAATGGCAGGCCACAATTCTGCTTTTGCAGTTCTTATCCGTTCACTGAGTTAGTCTGGCTGGCTGTTCTTATATTTCAGAGGGGTTTTTTTTTTCTTTCCTGCTGACTGCAACACAAATTTCTTAGCTGCACATTTCTATCCACTATAATTTGTGCAAAGTTAGTGTTAGAGAAGCAGTCTGGACCAAGGCCTGAGTGAGTTAAGAACCACACTAGAAAAGAATGAAAGATTTATCTTTTGCTTAGACTTCTCTTGAGCATGTACAAATAGTTGATATTTACAATATTCTCTGGCAAGGAGGTCCACGGCTCAGCTATGCATTTCATAAAGAAATCTCTGCTTCTTTGTTTTCAGCTTAGGTCCTGCTGATGTTCTTCAATGTCTCTGAGTTCTTATACTGGAGAGCATTCACCAGTTCAGTGACCATTCTCTTTTTGCCATGCCCTTTGTGATTTCAGAAGCCTCTTTTATACACACTTTCCACTTGTCTTCTTTCTGTACTAAGTGTGAACTTACTTGGTTGTTTCTTGTACTACAACCATTCTACACCTCTAGTTATCTTTTTAGTCTTTCTCACAGTTTCTGTGTTCTAGGACATAATTTTTGATCTTTGGTAGAGTCAGGAGAATCATAACCACACATGATGCGGGCAATCCCAAGGGTTGGGGTTAGGCTTAGGGTTAGGGTAGGGTTAGGTTTAGGCTTAGGGTTTGGGTTTGGTCAGGGTTGGGTTAGGGTTAGGTTCAGGGTACATAGCAATATCCTCTGTCCTTTTTCTTGTGAAGAACACGACTGATGTGCTTTCTTGACTGCAGCCAAGATGGTACCTTCATGGAACTGTCGTAAGGTAAATAATTCACACCTAAGAGGTATTTTTATGTGAATTAAGATTTCTCCTCCCTATGAATATATTTATAACAAATGGTAGAAATTAATGTAATGTTTGATTTTATTCTCTAGTTATTCCCTGTTAGAAGATTCATTTTGAATTCTTTACAACCTGTCCCATCCTTGTTGAAAAAACCCCATCAACAATGTTCACTGCACAGCACTCATGTAAATGCCTGCCCTCACTGAAGCCCACAAGAAAGGTGGAGAGAGACTACAGTACATTTAATGACAGGACGAGGGGGAACGTCTTCAAGCTGACAGAGTGTACAGTTAGATATTAGAAAGAAGGTCTTTACTTGTGAAGGTAATGAGGCACTGTAACAGCTTGCCCAGGGAAGCTGTGGCTGTCCCATCCCTAGAAATGTTCAAGGCCAGGTTTGATGAAGCTCTGAGCAACCTGGTCTAGTGGAAAGTGTCCCTGCCCATGGCAGGGGGGTGGAACGAGATGGTCTTCAAGGTCCCTTCCAACCCAAACTCCTCTGTGGCTCTATGATAAGGCAGGCAGTACAATATCTGTAGAAACAGTGGTGACCAATCCCTACTACAAAGGCTGCCTGTATATTCCTCACATTTTTGCCTCCGTTTTAACCAGTTGTTCACTCACAGACTCATTTTTGTGCCTTGGCTTCCTGAAAAGCCATTCATTCTGAGTACATAATTAGGGTGATGGATTACTGCAGGATGTATCAATTTATCCAGAAACTCTGAATCACATTTTGGCTTTGAATATGATCAGCTGCTAAACAGGTAATTTCACAGTGGCTTGATAACACTCTTTCAGAAGCATAACAAATGCTTCAGTATCTGTTTTTCTGAATTTTTCTCTTTTAAACAAAACCTTAGAAAAAAAAATCTATAAATGCATCTTTTAATACATACTTATGAAGGAATAAGAGTATACATTTACGTACCTGAAGACAGGGTTGTATTATATCCTACAGATGGGTACAAACTAAGGTCACATAGCAAAAGAAATCTGTCATTTTCTGGCTTAAGTACTTAATTTCAATTAATTTGATTTTCTGCCTACTCTATCCCTCCTTCACAGTATTATAAAAAGCACTGGAAAAAGAATTAAATCTTTCACACAGCGGGGGCTGATTGGCAAAGAAGGCAAAGAAGAATCAGGGACCTGAAGCTTGCAATGGAAATCCTGGAAAGGAAGGAATCTCCCATCAATACTTAAAATGGGAGATGATTTTTGAAAGGGAAGAGACAAGGTCTGTTGACCACACAGGTGGGTAAGATGGGGAAAATGGATGAATAATAGAGAAAAAAAAGGAGAATAAGACTGAGTGAAAAGCCTGGGAAAAGAAGAGGGAAGAGGTGAGGACAAAGTTAGGATGACTGGCAGCCAGTTAGGAAGCAGAAGGAAAGGGAGGTGTTGATATATTACCTGACACTAGGTGGCAAGTAAACCAAGAATAAATGTTTAGGCATATATATTTCTCCTTTACAGACTCTGACTCAGTCTTTTGCCAGGCAGCATGACAAGAAGAGGGAAAACTCTGTGATACTTCTGTTATAAGCAAGCATCCATGAAACCTACAAGCAAAGCCTGACTTGTGCAATGCTCTAATATTTCAAGCAGTTTATGCTGTGAGTAAGGATATTTAGGTACTTCTGGTGGCACTTGAAAGTGTCAGCATGCTCCTATTAGTTTTTGAGTTTGTGTTCTAACATGAAAAACATTAGAACTACTAACCAATTATTTGACAGAGTCACAAAAATTATCATTTCCAGAAATGGCTGAACTGTTTCTGGTGAATTTTACGGTATTGGCATGAAACACTAAGTCAGTGTTTAGAACCTGTACAAGCAATTGAAATTATACAATAGAGCATGTGGGACAACTGTAAAACCAAGCATAAATAGATGTTCTGCTTGTAATTTAAACTCATGTGCATGGCAACACTGATCCTATTAGTATACTAAATTAATTTATCATTAGCGGAAGGGTGCATAGTTTTAAAGCATATTTAAAAAAAAAAAATTTTAACCATACTAAGTACATGCATTGCACTGAAAGGCTCCATTCAGACTAAATGTCACACATTCCTTTTATATGAACAAACCCCGAAAGAATTATATGCAGCACTTTAGCTGTCTGTTCTCACGTGCAGCTGAACTGAAGAAATATTTTCTCCACACACATGCGCACATGGCCTATGACAGGGCACAGAAAATAAAACCTTCACCATAATCCCTCTCTCCTTCTGTGCAATCTAACTTGACTCAAATATTTTCCTTGCAAAAATATTTATAGAGCTTGACCGAATGAGTGACCTTTGTGATTACTTTTTACACTGCCTTGAGACAAACCTGTAAAAAGCCTGCTCTTCTATACTGGGACAAACCTCTTTTCCCACTGGTTTATATGAAGTAGGGGTTTTTAGAAAAGTAAAATCCTACTTTTTAAGCCAACCACAAGGTGATGCAAATGTCGATTCTTTAATCACGTTAGATTATTTTCTCAAATTTCTACTTGGCAAATCATCACAATAACATGGGTAAGTGAAGAGCAGCTGATGTCACGTATTTGTACTTGTGCAAAGCATCTGACCCTGCCCTGCATGACGTCCTTGTCTCTAAACTGGAGAGATATGGATTTCATGGATCAGTGGGTGAGGAATTGGCTGGATGGCCACACTTGAAGAGCTGCAGTCAGTGGTTCAATGTCCAAGTGGAGACCAGTGACAAGTAGCATTCCTCAGGTATTGGGACTGAAGCTGTTCAACATCTTTGTCAGTGACATGGACAGTGGGATCAAGTGCACTCTCAAGGATTCAAACTAGGAATGACAATGGAGGGACAATTACCAGCAGTCCCATGAGAGTGGGGTGGATAGGGCTGATAAGCAAAAGGCATTGGGTGATGTTGTCACTAAAGCAGAAAATAAGACTTAAATAGGGGCATCTCCAGAACTTGCCTGTAACCAAAGCAACACCACTGGAAAAACCCAGACCTTTGGGCTTCTCAGGATTCTAGGATGCCTCTGAAGAGCATGTACATAGCAGAGGAAATAAACACAATGAATTAGAGATCTGTGTTCATCTGCAGGGCTACAATCTTGTTGCAATCATGGAGACATGGTGGGATGGCCTACAGGCCTTCCTGTTGCCAGCAGGTTGACGGACGTGGTCATTCCTCTCTGCTCAGCCCTGGTGAGGTCACACATGGAGTGCCATGTCCAATTCTGGGCTCCCCAGTGCAAAAGTGATGTGACCATAATGGAGAAAGTCTAATGAAGAGCCCTGAAGATGGTGAAGGGACTGAGGGAAACAGATCCCTTCCCATCTCAACCATCTGTGCTTTTGGGATTGTTAATGTAATAGAATCTGTAACAGTCTAATTCAAGGGTCACCATTAGTCTTCATCTAATTACTGCAGAAAAAGAATGAAAAATAAAGTAGTTAGAGTGCTAATATAGAGGAAAAGATGCAGTAATTGCAACACTACCACTAAAAATTGAACACAAATTTTCTTAGCTTCTAACCCATTTCAGATGTTATGCTCATCCTTTCACTGTCCCTCTGGGTCCTAGTCTTTGTGGTTTCACTCTGGTGTTGGCCATGGGGACAAGGTCTTAGAGCAAGTTCTCAGCATCTGGAGTCCTTTACTGGAGGGAATACTATATTCGTGCTGATTGTTTCTTCTTCCTCTAATCTAACATACATTTGCTTTGAATTTAGGACTTTTTAGAAATTGTAAGTGAAATCCAGGACATAAAAGATAAAAATAATGTATTAACTGTAACTAAGTTATAAATTAAAACAAAGATCTATTCAGAAAAAATCCCATCACATATTGAGATGAAATGTCCAAATAATAGAGGTGTCAGAGCAGAAGTTCCTGATCTCATGAAGTTTAACAGGTGCAGTTCTCACCAGCTGTCAGTGGAAAAATGCCAGTCAACGCCACTGTGCATGATGCTCTCAATACGATGGCTACATTTGCTGTCAGGGTGATCTATTCATAGTCGCGTCTAGAAAAGATATTTCTGAAGAGCACCAAATTTCACTTTCAAAGTGACAAGGCTCCGTGTTACAGGGAGGTAGCTTTATTTGCTGCACAGAGCAGCAATGTCACAAAGATCTTTAAAAGACATTTCTCTTCCCTCTTCAAATCTCCTTTATCCAATAGGTCAGCTGCCATTATAGTACTTAGAGAAAATTAAGATATCCAAATATCTTAAAATTGGAAGAAATTTGTAATGATAAGGAGAACTAATAATACTCAAAAGCACAAAATATCAAAACATTTTCAAATGATCTTTAAATCATTCTGTTGGTAAACTCTTAAAAAAATGCTTAGAAAGTCCATATTATCCATTCTTAAGACTAAAGAGCCATTAAACAAAAATATTCAAAGTAAAGCACGCTTTAAATAAAAATGCCAACTTTTATGTCTTAAGTGTCACTTCTCAGTTTAGAGAATGGAATTGTTTTTCTTCCAGAATAATGTTATTTGAGATATTCGTCTATCAAGGGGCTTACAGGGCAGTATATTACCGCTCTAGTCTGGCATCAAATTTTAGCAGATAAATGCATTCTTCTCTCTTATCCAAGTACGTCTCTTTCTCCCTCAACCATGTGTTTTTGGAAAATACATTCCAAATCGCAGACTATTTTCATGCAATTTTGTGAACTGTTCTCCCTCTCTTCTCAAAATACAGTAAATTTTGCCTTCCATATTGCCAATCCTGCCATTACCAGTTGAGATTTTTCTTCTCCTGGTGACTTTCTGTGTGAGACCTCTGGAATGCCTGTTCAAGAGAAGGCAGCAGAGGTTAAAACTGAAACTTGCCCACAGGTAGTGAGGTTGCTTATTAAGGGAGTGGGGCAGAGAAAAGCTGGGTGTGTGAGTACCACAGAAAGGAAACACACAATGCCAGCAGAACAGAAAGTGTGTTTATGCTGTCTGCAACTGTCACAGGATAGCTACCACCCACACTTATGAGACAGAAATAGACACATTACCCACACATGTGCTTGACTCTTTTACCAAAATTTAAAATGCAGCTATTCATAGATTTTAAAAATATGATGTGGACAAAATAAGCTTTGAGCAATAACATGATTCACATAGTGTTGTAAGTCTGACTTTTTAAAAATTGTTTTTATTTTAGGAAGAGGTGTTTGGCACACAAACACACCCAATAATGCTTTACACAAAACTACTCAAAAGAAAAGAGACCCATTTCCACAAGCTAAAGAAACACATGGCTTCTGACACAGAAGCGAGGATTGTACAGCACTCCTAGAAGCAGTCACACAGACAAGGTTTGTGACTGCAGGTAGTCCTCGTTAAACAACTATCAGCAATGCATTGGTAACAACAGGGTTGGGAAGGGTAGCAGGAAGAGACCAGGGAGCAGAGAAGCCTGGTTATATCCATGTGCAGTGCTTCATATAATGGTGTGTTCATCACTCCTAAAGGTCTTTGTCAAAACAGACTCCAAGCTGTCACCACCAACCTTAAAATTGAAAGGTTACTGTCACCTGCTACCTCTTGGAACAAAATTTCATTTCATTGTCCAAAGGTTTCATAACAGATTAAGAAGAAATTACCAGTGACAAAGTAGTTCTGTGCTTTATCCAGGTAAATTATGTAGTAAATAAGAGGACATCTATTTACCTTACTGTCTTCAGAGAGATGCAGAATGTGTTTCCTGATTTCCTGGAGATTTGCATCATATATCCTCTAACTGACCCACTCACATCCAGCACATGCTGCTTCCCAGCACACCTTCTGCCTGTTCTGTTGGGTTGCAGCAGCTCTCTGAGCAGTATTGGCGCACTGATGGGCCTACCCATGCTCAGAAGACACACAGAGTGCAGTTCTTCTGCATTCATAACAGTAGGAGCACTAGCCTAGTGGGATGGAGGCTCGCATTCCCACACAAGCCATGAGAACAGCTATGAGGATAGGAAATTTCTATCTCTGACAGCTCTACTCCGTTCGTTTTGGCTGACATTAGCCAAGAAAATCTGAACTGTTTTGCCGGTGCATCAAGACTCCCACTACTGCTAATTGCTGTAGTTCTTGTTAGTGAATCAGCGTAGGGGTTCATTTTCCTTTTTTCCCCCTTTGCTGCTGAGATGCAATGAGCTTTGTTTTGTTCATGGGTTAAAAACAAACAACTGTAAAAGCTCAGTTTGCATTTTGATGATACAAATTCTTTTTGCCAGATGCATTGTTTGCTTCCTAAAAAATAAACTCTGAAAAATAGCTTAAATAGTAAATTAGTTAATGCTGTGCCAGTATTTTCCATCTAGGTTTTTGGTCCTATTTATGATGGCTTTTATCTACAAAATACTTTATCATTATTTTCTTCCTTGCTTAACACACAAGTTAGGATGTGCTAACTCACCCTGTGTTTTATCCCTAGCTAACAGAGAGCCGTGTGATACCTGAACACCAATGACCTGAGCAGTGACTCTATACTGAATAGCTTGTGTTCGCACCTCATTGCTTCAGAAACCAGCTGAGCAGTGAAGAGAAGCATTTACTAATCTCCCACTGTCATGAATCTCGCTCTCCTTTCCCACTCTGTCACTGTCTCACCTAATTTTGAGTATGTTTTTCTTTCATCTCCCTGTCCCTGTCTGTCTCTCAATGTTCTCATAAGCTGTAAGCCCAGTTTCTACCCCACTTCATTTCTTTCAACCACTTTTTTTATCAGACCTTGTTCAATTATTTTAGCTTTCTGTATAACAGAATCTAGGTAGGACAGCCTGTGCAGGAAATAGTAGTAGTCAATTAAACAAAGCTGAACAAATGTAAATAATTTAAGTACGTGAGCCAGTACTGTGAATGTTGAGTGCACCAACATGCGCTTCTCTGCAGCACACATACAGCACATCCCTCAAGTCTTCTAGAAGTTTAGTCAGCTCTCAAATGGAAAAAAAAAAATTATCATAATTCCCTTTCAATGTTTTCTTTTTATCAGTTTTCAATCAACTTGCTTCAAGTTTCCATTTGTGTTTATGTGATAGGACTAAACTAACAGAACACCTGAAAGAGGCCTGAGATACATGTGAGATACACCTGGCAGTGTGGCCCCTCTGCCACACTGTGATACCTCCTACTCGGGTATAAATTGGGGGTTAATGTGTTAGCGGTGTCAGTCACTCCTCAAGACATCAAATACTAATTTTTTGCCTGTAAGGATAAGCCAACCTGTTCGTGTTGTTGCCTAGTCAAACCAGCTGACAACACTTCTATTTTTGCCATCCCTGAAGGGTATGTATAGACCTTCTGCTTGGGTTTCAGGGTTTTCTTCTGACTGCCTTGCCCAGCTGGAGCAGCTACAAACCCCTGATCTTCCTCAATGACTATGTAAAACCCACTTCTTTGGTGTGCTGGTTACACAAAAACACCAATAAAAGGAAAGGAAAATCCTTCTGATTGTATGCTTTGCAAAGAGGAAGTCAAAGAGGGAAAAATATATTTTTGCACGCATTGCTCTTACATCAGTCAGGGTCATGCATGAGACGCTGCACTGTACAGCAATAGAGAAAGAGAGATTTTTTCTCTTCCAAGTCTGAAGGCAATCTCAACCTTTTAAAAAATAAACAGCAGTTTAAAGCGATGTACGTAACAATCAATCAAACAACCAAGGAAGTTATAGTTTCAAAAAAAAGAGCTGAAGATAATTTTCCAAATAATAGTTGTAAGAGAAACAGGGAGAAGCAGCTCTTAGATTTTGGATTTTCCAAAAATGAAGCATGGCAGTTATTTGTAGTTCTGCTTCTTGGAAGAGAACACAACAAGACAAACAACAAAAGCGGAAGACTTACTTAACAACCACATTTGTTAACTAGAGCAACAAACTGCTAGTTTTCAGACTTTCATTCTTCTGTCAGCTTCTACGTTTTCTTTAGTATTGCCCAAGAAAATTGAGTAGTGTGTATCAACCAGCTACACCTGCAATGGCAATGATAGCAGTGTGGGAAATGCCCAGACTAGCAGTGAGAACTTAAAAGAGTAGTTAAGAATTTACTTTGAGACAATTTTGATAGCTCATAATAAACCAGTAAAGAAAAAATCTTGGTTGGATTTTTGTCACACAGGTGAACATTCAAATAGCAGGCAAATGTAAATTTTTAATTTAAAATTGAGTGCATTTAGTAAGGTGTGACCAATATGAAATTGATAGAGAGCCTATGCAGGTTTATGAAGTCCTTCCACAGATCAAGGCTATGTTTTGGTTACAGAGCTTCTGCTCTGATACTGAGGAATTTTCTCTCCTTTAGAAGTGCTGCAAACAGCAGGAGAGGGGGCACTGACTAAGTTGGTTCCTAGCTAGAGCAGCTGCTGCTGCAGAGCCCAGGGATCTTTCAAGTAAAGTTTGTGTTTACAGAGGTGACTTGTCAAAAAACACTTGAAGTTTTTCATTGCTTCAACGTTATTAGCCACGATGTTACCATATATTAAAAAGGGATTTTAAAAGCACTTGTTTGCACTGATAAAGAAACTTGTGTTTCCTTGGCTCCAAGAAAGCATAAACAGAGGAGAAGTGGAAAAAACAAGTAAGATTAACAGAAGGTTCTTTTAGCACAGACTCATTTTAGTTTCCTGAAGCAGTATAATCCAATGCAGATGTTCATTTGCCTCATTCTTGGCAGCTGTGTTAGATGAACTTCCTCTCCTCAGTAACATTTTCTCAGGGATTTATTGTCCTTTTGTTAGTCTGCCCTTAAATTGCTCATTCCTTTTATGAGACAATGAAAACCCAAAATGGTGACGAATCAAGCCAAATACATGAAAGAACTACAAGAAAATAGTAACATTATGTAAAAGTAAATCCAATATTTAGGTGATTTAAGTACAAACAATGATCTCTGCTTTCGTTTTATCATTTCTGATAGTGGACATGATAGTGGTAATGAGTCATTAAGTCAAAACAAGCCAAATAATTACATGAGAAAATTAGAGAGATGGAGCGGTAGAGGTAAACCAAATGACGTGGACAAGGTTTACATTTAGTAACAAATATATATAAATGTGCTTTCTCAGAATTTTTTTCAATGGTCTAAAGCATTAAGTTCTCAGATAAATTATTTTTACCCACAACATGAGTACGCAGCTTCTGATAATATGAATATGGAGGAGAAGGCAGTACTGCCAAGTTCTTTCAGCATTCAAGTTATTCTTTTAAAACATTCTCTTCGCTTTGATTCGAAACTATAGCAGATGGTAAAAGCCTTGTGTGAATTAATAGGCATTAGTTGTTCTAGGAGCCTCATCAGAGACCTTCACTCTCACTGTACCAGGAGCTCTATCAAAGATCAGGGGGTTTCAGTTTCTGGGGTGTGTTGCAGATGTAGCTATCTGTGCTCCTATCCCTGTTACTACCTTGACTCCAAAAAGCCTGTGCTATTTTATTACAATTCTATCTCCATTACTGCTAGCTGAAAATGTGTCAAACTATTAAAAGAATTTGTATGTTAGGATATTTCAGGGAAATGTCTACCTTGGTGAAATTCTGTTGGAGAAAAACACAGGTAGGAATCACTAATTCTCCTTATGCTAAAAATCGTTTAATCAAGCCTTGATTTTATGAAACTCTAAAAGGAAAACATTTTACATTAAGCCTTCTTTATCCCATCTTTTTTTTTTTTCTTGAAAATACTAACTGAAGTCCTGAATCCCAGAATCCTATCTATTCCTTTAAAGTGACTGAAAAAAAATCACTTCACAGTGTGACCATTCCAGGGATTTAAAACAATGAGTATCCAATGTTGGAGTTGCCAAATCAAGTAGCCCAAGAGAGGTGGAAGAGCCATTTGCCCAGGTCCTGCCTGTGGTGAGGCTGAGCCAGTATTCCCCAGAGGCACACAAACATGCCCAATATCTGAGTACACCTTGCTGGCCACACAGGCCAACACAGACAGAACACAAAGCACACCCAAAGAGCCCCGTCCTGTTCCTTCCTGTGGCTGATTAGGATGGAAGCCCACCCTAACATGCAACCTGTCCAGCTGCTGTCCTGTCCATCCTCTGGGCTTTCTGTTGCCTCGCACATAAGGACATACACATGAAAACAATTCTCTCTGACAGCTGGTCCAGTCCTGTGGCCCTGCCAAAAACCAATCCCCAGCCCCATCTTCTGCTCACTCCAGGAACCAACTCACACACACTCTGGTCTCTCCAGCATCCAGCTCAGACTTAATAGCTCCCAGTCCATTTCCTGCCAGTTAAACCTCCAGACACACATCCACACAGACTGGCTACACTGACCAGGAGAAAGGCATGGCCAGGAAAACAAACAGACCAGACATCTATTTACCCACAACCAGGCCCCTTTTTCTCCTTATCCAGCTATTTTCCCATGATTGTTCCTCTCCAAACTGTTGTGATTGCCCCACCTGGCTCCACTTTTAGCTCTTCCCTTAATCAATCCCAATAATGACTCCCACACGGCTGTTGGGGAGTGACTTTCTCCACTCCAGCTTAAAGCACATTCCATAAGGAATGCTTGACAGGAGACAAAGGCTAAAAGTAAGATGGAGACTGGTGGTGGCATTACATGGCTGTGCCAGAAATGCAGTTTCCTTTGTAGACAGTGTCTGGACCAGGATTCCTGCACTGACACATAGTTTGAGTGTAGCATAAGCAGCGCCTGCAGTCACTCACACAAAAATATTTTAAAAGTGTGGTTGTGGCTGTCTCAGTTGTAAGTCCATTACACTGTCAAATATAAACCAGACTTAAACAGGTCTAGGAGTGCCCACATAAAGATGTTTAGCATTTTAGAAAAAATAATTTTAACAAACTTCTTGTCTGGAGCTAATGAGAAGGCTTCTCTAGAGGAAGACTCGTTTGTCGTTCCAGTATTTATATATTCCTGCATCCTTTGGCCCTCAACAGTAATGGGACATCCTGAGAGGGATGGATGATGCTCTCCATGATATAGAAATCACTGTCAGTACTTCCTTTCTTCTTTGTTTGTTTGTCGTTTTGTTTTGTTTTTGTTCTGGTTTGTTTTTTTGAGGGGGGAGGGTTGGGTTGTTTTTTAGATTCGTTTTGTTGTTGTTGTTTTTAAGAAGGATTCAGATGCTAAACATTTCCTTACATCTTGAAACTGTTGTGCTGCAACAACTAGAAAACTACTCTTACAGGTGAAATTCTAGATCTTGAAAATTTACCATTTCTGATCTGAAAAGCAGAGGGTGACAAAAATTTGGAAAACCTGCTCTACCCAAAATCTCATGGCACATTCCAAAAACTGAACCTGCAAACAAATTAGTCACTTTAATTGTCACACAGAAAGTGTAACAGTAATTAATTGTTGGAATAAAAAAATCTATATTCTTTCTTACCTGGGGAATTTACGAAGTAATAAATCTGGATAAGTTTTTGGGGTTTTTTCCACACTTGTATCTGATGCTTAAAGTATCAACCAAAGTAGGAGTACTCTTCAGTCTAATTTCCTCTCAAAGGAAGAGTATTCCCCAAAATATATTTAAAATACAGAATTTTGTGGCAGTTTTAACTGTGCCAAAAATAAACTTTGCAATGCTTGTTCCACAATCTGATACTCTTTGGCTGTGCCTCCTATGTCGTCATTGAAACTTTTAATTCAAATAATCAACACCATTTTACATTGTCTAAAACTAGCGAGCAAAAATTTTCTAGGTAAAGTAAGGTCTTCACGTACATTTGCCTCGTTATTTCGCTGGGCAATGTGAGAGCACCATGAAAGCAAAAGGATAATACTAGGGTCAGGATTAGGGCCACTGCTGCATCTCATCAGTGAGAGAGGGTACAGGTAGCCCTAGTGACTTCTATCTTGTGCACAGGGTGGCTGTGGAAGATGCCATGGCTCCAGTGATGCCCTGTTTTTTCACCTGTTATGCAGAAATAGTAGACAGACATGTATGAAACATCCGGTTCATACCTCAGAAGTAGGTATTCAGAACTCTGGTAAACTTATTTCATTAAAATAAGGAGAGAAGCTAAGTTAACTTTACAAAGCCTCTTGAATAAATTCTGTGCTGGCAGAGGAATCACATGCAGGGGATTCATGTGCTTTCCACAGACAATAAAGTAACTGTATGCTTTCAGTGCACTTTTTATTTTTGATTAAGGAGAGTAAGAGCTAAAATTTTCATAGAGTTTAATGAGCATATGTAGGGCCAGTATCCTGGGAAAATAGAGCTGGCACACAATTTCTGCCTATTGCCTCACAAAATTTCCTGTCCACTACCACTACATACATTAGTTGCCCCACTGAGATTTAGGAAGAGGCCAGCAGGAAATCTTCCAACAAAAATTGTGTAGTTTCTCAAAGACTTAAGCAACTGAAGACTCAGAGCAAGACCAGAGTCAAGTGGAAGGTAAGGACAGTAATTCACAGCCAGGGGCAGCAGATAGGCAAGACCATGGCACTCAGCGCTAAGTTTGATTTCAATTGCTCTGGAGCCAAAGTCTAGGTGAAAGCCAAAGCCTAAATGAAGTTTTCCATCAGGACAAATCTGTCCGTGGTCTTTCATCTGTTCTCACGCACATCACTCTTCTGTGAGCTTACTAAACTGGCACAGAGTTATTCTGTTCATTTCTGCTGTGCAAGCAAGAACATTTGGCTTACAGCATGAAAGTTGAGAACCAGGGTAAGCAAGAAGAATTTGCATGAATGTACAGCCAGGAGCAGCAGAAGGAGAGAAAGACCATTTGTTTTCTTTATTTTGACTAGTTTTGAACACTACAAGAAGTGCAATATACCCAAAGTTCTGCCCACATATGAGACAAAATGAAGAAAACAACACAAAAAACATTCAAATTTAAGCAGATTCTTCCAAGCTAGTACTTCATATTGCACTGCATATTTACAAATTGAATGAGTAAAATGAAGAAAGAACTATCAATCATTTCTTCATGTCCAATAAATCTGTAAATAGTTGAAATAAAAAAAAAAAATTTGAAAAGTGTGACTGGTCCCACCTTCCCAGGTCTCTGTGGCAGTGTGCAGTCTATGACAGAAAAAGTAAAGATCTCTGAAAAGCCAAACAGGTTACAGCAGATGGATGCACTCCGATTACAATCTGTTCTTCTCAAGCTCGCTTTGAGGCACGGGAGCAAAGCAGTGTGTGAGAGTTGCTTGCCTGGAGAACAACAACAGAAGGTTCCTCTCACTACAGTTAACACCTCACAATTTCTTGATATGAATATTAAGGATATAGGAATTTACTGGCTCATCTGAATAAACACCACATGTGCAGCTGTACTAAATATGTCAGCGGTCCATGGAGTAGAGCAGTTTTATTTGTTTGCTCAATACAATCTGTTAGCCACGTATAAATTACATGCAGTCACTATACCTGTGTATAACTCAAGGCATAATTTATTACAATAATCATATAGTCTGGTGTGTTATGTTATTAAGAATTAAAATAGGTTGATCATATTTAAAAATCAGAAATATGCATTCACCCCCATGTATACTGTATATTAATTAAATATTTGTTCTTAGAGGTGTTTGTGATCAGAAAAATCCATGAGTCAGAGTCATTAAGTCAAGAAATGCAGTAATAAAATCACTAGTGCTTGAGATAAAACAAAGGTGATTTTTATAGTCTAGCTCCTCCTGGGAATCTACAGAAGCAATATCCTATCGCTGTAGTTATTATAACATTCATTTATTCTGTCACTTCTCAGTGGCTTGATATACTTTCAGGATCTAGACTTTATGAATTTCCAGAACAAACATCAACAGGAAAAAACAAAAACAGTTTCTAAATTCAGTAGCAATCTTTGTATTCTTTATACATCCTTCTTGTAATTTTTTGCAAGAATGGAAAAAATAATTTCAAGGAGATTGATGTTGTTGAATATACTCATTATTATCAATACATATGTCAATTAAACTGTTAACAATATGCCTGTACCTTTCTGCTGTCATATGCAACTCAAAGATTTAATATAAGAAAAAACCAAAAAACCAAGCTAAATGTTAAAAGCTAGATTTCATCTTGAAATGAGTAGTAGTCAGCTATGGATTTTCTTTGCAAAGAGACAGAGAGGGCATTTTAAAGAGAATTAGAAGGCATTAGATCTTCCTTCTTCTTCTGTCCAGGCTTACCCTGGAGGAAAACTGTTCTCTTTCCTTGACTAAGAAAAAAAAGTTCTATAATAGCAGAAGAGTGCACCTTCAAAATACTTATGATTGCTTTGAGACAAGGACTTTTCATGAAGAAATGCAGCCAGAAAAGGACACAGCAGTCAGTGTGCCTAGCAGTTTGCAGCTCAGGTACCACCTTCCGTGGGGGTCCTGTGTCGGACCACCCCGGTGTGTTGCGATCTTCCTAGACCAAAGCATCCCACCAGGGAGGGCTTCTCCAGAAGTTTCAGCAACCCTCTAGGCGATGGGTGATTTCAGCAAGCATAGCAACTTCTCTGCTACAAGTGATATCAGCTCTTCATGATTCAGCTCTTTGTGAAATCACCCAGGGGTACGCAGGGACAGAGAGACAGGAGCCTCATACGGCAGTTCTGTAGAGACAGCCTTTATTGTCTAGCCTCTGTGAAGCAGAAGCCACCAATGAAACCTCCCTGATGCACAGGTAGAGGCAGGGGTTTATGTGGGAAAGGCAGGGGGTGGGGTAGAAATCAGCTAGCCAACAGGGTACAGGTAATTACCATAAGGAAAACAAGGCATGTTGGGAACTCACCATGACCCGAGAAGGTAACTTATTTTTGGGTAAATTCTTTTGGACCTCCACCTTTTTTCTTCTAAGGGAGTGCAGAGGGCTCCCACACCAAGGGCTCACAGCCCTCCACACTCTGGTAGTACAGAGACAACATGGTAAGGGAGAGTGAAAGTGTTTCCCCTTCAGGGAGGTGAGTATGGGATATTTTGTGTCTCCTCCACGGGCAAAAAATCTGAAGGTGGTGAGGCCTCAGATTCCGTTCCTGTGTGCCCCCTCTGTGAAATCTCACCAGTCTCAGCTTTGTAAGGACCTGTGTATTTCAGAATTAATTGCAAGAACCTGGTTCAGGATTGCTTTCCTTTATGTGTGAGAGCAAGCAAATGCAGCAGGTAGGGGGCTTATTGCTTCAAAAATTCTTTTTTGGGAGATATTCCATAAGCAAGCCAACCTAAATTGGTCCTACCTTGGGCAAGGGATTGGACCAGTTGACATCCAGAAATCTTTTACAGTATTAATTATTGGAAGGGTCTGTGATTACACAGGGGCTTTTGGAGGGGCAGAAGACTGTAAGGGCCCATTCACCACACTACCAGCATGCAGTCCTGAGGTCCATGAGCAGAGGGAATCTCTCAGCAGGAGACCAGTACCAAGTCTGCCTTTCAAATGTCATGTGATGACATTTGGATCAAGAAACTGTCCTTGTAAAGCCCACATCCATAAAGAAAAGGTTCTTTTCTGGGAAGTATACTTTTCATGTTTGGAATGAGATGAACACAGAAACCAGGCTGGGATTGTGATGGGCTGGGCTGTAACAGTCATCAGTAGATGGAAGAAGGGGCACTCACATGAATGCTGCTGCAGCACTCTTTAGATAAAGATTAAATAAGTTGTTCAAAACTATTTAATGGTCAGTAGAAAGGCCAGGCATGGGCAATTATAAAACTAGGAATGATCCAACTCGAGCATATCAATCACATTTTCTGATTTTCTTTTTATAAAAATACTTACTATTATGTTGCATAAAGCTGGAAGAGCAATAATGTAATAAGCCATGTGCAGATATTCACAGTAAACATACAGTTTTATTTCAGTAAATCAATAAAAAGATTATCAAATACTATAAAATGCAACCTAGTTAATCACTTCAGTAAATGCTTGCTGAGCACTCCAGCTTCCCAGTTAACAGATGTGGACAATTAAAAAAAAGGAACAGTAACAGAGAGTCTATACACACCATACTATGCTGTTACAAGAACTGAATGCAAACTAAAGAACAGTGACTGAAATGGTAGAAGAACAAAGCTAACAAAGGGAAGAAAAAAAAGTCGTATTTATTTGACAAGAAGAATCCCACAGGCACCTTCAGAGATGAAACCTGGATCACCTCCCATTTATAAATCTGAATAATTGCCTTCAGAAGGTTTCAAATCCAGCCAAGGTTGTGGAAAAGATTCTGCATTATACAAGAGTCCAAGTATTTAAACTATTGCAACAGTTGTAGAGCAGCTTTTCAGGCAAACCTATGTTCATTGGAGGTCTATTTTTTTCAAAATGCAGACACCACACTATGAAGGACATCTGAGGTGACATTACCCCATTTAGCTGTAAGGGGCCGATGCCATCAGGCAGGAGTCAGGGCTCTGAGTGCTCTAGGGTCACCTTAATGGCACAGAGCCACCAGATGTGGGGCCCCATCCGCAGTCCGGCATGGTGGACGCAATCTTGCTGCTGGCTGGACTTGGGGACATGAAGCTGCAGGAGGTTTGCATCTGCCAGGTTGGAACAGCAGGATTTCCCCCGAAAGGAAAGCTAAAAGTTGTCTAACTTCTAGCATACTCCCCAGAAAAAAAGAAAGGGAAATTGATGTCTGTGTGTGTGGTGGGTTTTTTTTGTATGGTTTTTTTTTTCTGGTTTTGTTTTGTTTATTTTCTGTGTGTTGGTTTTTTTCTCCCAAGCCTAAGATTGTTGCTCTTGTCTTCTCATTTCTTTGATCAAAGCACTAGCAAAAAGTTAATGCTTCGAGACATATTTACCAATTCTGTTCCTGATTATTCACTTTTTTTTTTTTAAATGAGAAATCTGTTCATAGTTAGTGTCTTAAGAAAGGACTAAGCCCTGATGTGGATAATGAAATTCAGATTCGGGGTATAAAAACTTTAGAATAACTGCATCTGACTCTTGGTTTCCATGTCAAAGGAGCCATTACTCAACACAAACCTTCTGTTCCATTGAGAGCTAGATTACACTCCCCAAAGTTTCAGTGATTTAGCTATATGAAAACTTGATATAACATAATGTTACATTTTAGAAGTGTTGGTCTACATTGTATTTAATATCCAATCTACAAATAATTGAATATTAGAATAATAATTGGCAGCAGGTTAATGCAGAAAAGAGGACTTTCAGAAAAGCAAATGCTGTTCTAGTTCCCATGGCACCATTCCCGATATTTGTTTTATACTCCTGAGAGAAAAGAGGAAAGCAGAACAAATGTTAAAACTCCCACACAAAATTCTCCAAGTAATATTATAATTCCTCCTAAGGCTCCAGCTTTGCTGTCAAATTGCTTTTTCTGTCAAGTTTCCAAATTCTTTTATTGGGAAAGGATAATAATTATTCGAAGTTCAAGTTGGTGAGTTTTTACTAAAATAGTTAAGCTGCAGATGCTCATTGAAAAACCTTGTAGAGTCATTAATTTAATTTGCATGGTATGATTACCACAATGAGACAGTCTCAAATATATATATATAAATGAGACAGTCTCATATATATATATGTGTGTGTGTGTGTGTATATGCTTGTGTAAATGCATTTTTTGCCTAATTATCACCTTCATGGGAAAACTACTGATTTGTATCAGCAATCCCAGTAATTATTAATGCAAATTATCTGAGTATTTATTGCTTCAAAGAATTATTCACTTGTGTAATTTTTTCTTCTGCAGTTTCCAATGATGTTGTACAACTTCTGATGTACTGCCATACCATTTTTCTTATTCATTCAGGTGATTGTGCTTTCCATAATTCCTTGCCTCAACAACAACAACCTTCCTGGAATGCTCAAGAATTTTTTTGTTTGTTTTTTTAAGATTTTGGTTCAGCCATGTTTATGCCTTTGGGGAGAGGAAATGTTATCGAAGTTCCCTTTATCATGTTTTATTTGTAAATATGTTTTCAATACTGCAGACCTTGGTATTCACAGAAATAAATTTTTAATTTGACACTCAAGTGGTGGTACCACAGATCTTTAAACATTGCAATAAGGCCATACAACTTACCGGTTGTACGGCATTGTCAGGAGATACAATTAAGTGATTGAAGAAACAGAAAGCAACAAAAGCAACACAAGTAAGTTAATAGCTGGAAAGGTACCTTAGCTTCTCTGTGCATGCATGACAATCCTTCTGTTGTCGTTTAGTTAGATGCCATTAGAAACTCAAGTCTTCCCTGTACTAAGTGCAAGAGAAGCATGGAGAGCAGCTCAGATGAGATGCTTCATAGCAGATGTATTAAGCAGATGAAACCGCTGCTTAAAGAAAATTTGCTGCAAGAAAACTCTTTTAGACAGTCACAGTCTTTGAACCAACGTCCTTTAAAAACCCTAACTTTGGCACCAAATGTTAAGCAGAGAAGTAGTCTCCTACATCCCTGAGGGACTTAGTCAAAGGACTATACTAAAGTACTCCAAATAGGTGCTTTTCAGAATTAGAACCTGTCGTAGTTTCTGGGGTGTTCCCAAATCATCAACCCTTTATTACTTTAAAGTTGTTTGCCAAAACTCTCTAACCCATAGACAATATTTCACCAGATTTGGTTGCCCCTAACAGCACCCTATAGAGAGCTCTTTGCAATCTGAGGAAGATGAGTCCACAGGCTCTATCTGAAAAGAATGTGTCAGCTGAAGGATAAACCAGCATACACTAGTGTCTTCATTAGTGCAGGTTAGTTAGAGACTAGACAGAGTTTAAAGGCAGGATTATTTAAAAAAACCCCACCCCCCCTCAAAAACCCCAACCAAAGCCCCAGATTTATACCAGTAAAATGTATTTATGAAAATAATTGCTGGAATTGGAAACAGTTGCAAAAAGTTAAGCAATAACACATGTTAGCAAACAGCTAAATATTTGAGTTAGTTTCCAAGTCTGTTCTACATTTCATTCAGCTAGAAAAGCTGAATCTAACAGCCATGAGATCTGGGGCCTACTTTCTTAGACCAACTTGGTCCCTTGGACACCTTTTTTCTAGTGGGAAAGATCAGCTGGGACATTGTTCCATTTTTGGTGCCCTTCTACTTATGGCAGGTCCTAGCAATTGTGTTTGTGCAGTAAGTATGTTTTAGAATGAGTTTAATCAAAATGTTTAACAAAGTAATTTGATGACTTCCCAGTCCTCTAAAGAAAGGCTGTTCTTCCAGGGTTAGTCCTTACTATGGAAAAAACCCCCAAACAAATAACAAAACAAAAACCAGCAAAAACTCAAATGTTTTGGAAGCAAAATCTCTTACTGGACAGCTCTAGAAGCTGCCAGCACAAGAGGCTGCAATAAACAACCTACTCAGGTGCTCTTCCACCAAAACTGAGTAAAGCCTAAGCACGTTCAAGACGCCTCCACTTTTGGAAGCCCTGCTGAGAGAGGCCAAGTGCTGTGCAGCATAAATGACCTCCGAATGGATATTCCCCCCTTCCTGGGATTCTCCTTTCCTAGTTACTGTGATTGAGGAGCTGTAGTGGACAAGTTCAGGGAAGCTTCAAAAACCTCTGGCTCATAAATCGTTTCCAAGGACCAAGCCCTATGCCAAAGCTTTATGAAATCAAAAGAAGGACCTAAGCTTTGCAGCAATATTCAGTCTCTTTCAACCAGACCGGAGAATCACAGAACAATTTGGGTTGGAAGGGGCCTGAAAAGGTCATCCAGTCCAATTCCCCCAACATGAGGAGTGACAACATTGATTGGTACTTCCCACCACCAATGTCCTATTTTAAAAGAATATCCTAATCTTTCAAGTATGCAGGGAAAATGATTAATTGTTATTGTAGCCAGTAACAGCCTCTAACAATCTGAAATACACATAAAGGGCAGAGCTACCGTAGTTGGTTTATTTGTATCTATCTGTAATTACAAGCTCAGTTTTACATTGAAATACAGCAAACTCCTGTCTCTAGGTAATGTCAAGATGCTTGAAAAAATGGGGTTCTGCAGTTTTGTAACTGTAATTGAGTGGCCTTGACTGATGGTTTGCTTTGCACTGCTCGTGGTCCTCCCCAGGCTATGGTGCCCAAACCCTGGTTTGACACCAGGACATGTTTGCAGGGGGTTTTAAGATGATGCTGAGCTTTGTTAGAATGAGAAATTGCTAGCCCACAGTCCCTCAAGCAGCATTTGCTGTGATGATCCTAAGCCAGGGTGACATCAGGAGCATGATTTTCCAGCCCCTTTTGAATGGAAGCACAGCTGTGTAGTTTAAGGATGAGGGCCTTCCCTGGGAGCAGATTGATTTTTGACTGCTTCACATCTGGATTGCTTAGGAGGCTAAGCACCAGCCTAGTATTATTCCTAGAAGAATATCAACTGGAGTAAGGCAACTGCCCTAATTAATGATTAATCATTACCTCAGATGGATTAATTTGATGATCATTCTCTCTAGCAGCAAAAATCCTTAAAGATATTTCCATGACAGCTCTTCACTTCTTCCCCAGAGCTGGAACTCCAGAGCAAACTACTGTACAAATATTTCTATGGTTCTAATGATTACAACTTATTTCTGTGCCATAACAAAAGAAATCAGAGAGAAATAAAAGTTTCTTGGAAAACAGCATGTCCCCAGTCTAGCTTGCTGCGTATTGCTGAGTGCAATACCAAGCCTCTGCTGATTTCCAGAAGTTTGCTTTAAAATCATTATATTGTTCTCAGTGACTGGCCTTGTGTCTCCTACCCTGAGCTCTCATCCTTTTCTGAACTGAGAATTAAAAGGTGCAATACTGCACTGATAGAGAGCCATGAAGTAGGATCTTTTGCAATTTGCAGGTCCAAAGTTTCAGAGAGTTACTTAACCTTCAAAATTAATTGTAGAAAAATCACTGTCTTTGCATAATTTCCAGTGAATAAACTGGGTCATAAAATCCTTCCCTCTTCAACCTCCTCTACCTCAATTTTGAAAATCATGTCATAGGATCTGGATCAGAAATGAACAATTTTCACTGCTTGGAAAAACATTAGTCATGGAAATATCTCATAAAATAAGCTGTACTCAGCTTGGCAAAGAGTCTATATGTGCTTTTTCCAAGAAAAAGAAAAAAGATTTTACTTTTCTATTTCAGGATTACTTAACTGTTCTAAAATCCCACACTTTAACATTCTTATGCTGAAAGTCTTTGCATTCAACAGGCTCAATATTTCATCATCTATACTTATAGTGACCTAGATCTCAGATACTTTCTAAACCCACCAGCCAGTGGATGAGATGGTAAAAGTACACTACAAAATAACTTCTCCTGTAGCATAGAGAACTCACTGCTTTTCATCTTTGGATCAAATTCTGCAACAGTTTCCTTTTATTAGGGAAAACATTTTTTCTGTAAGGCCCAGCAGAGAAATTCTATGGTGTTACATGACATTACAGCTGGCATTACATCTCGAAGAGGGATTTTGCACTGCAGCAAAGTCTTGCACATTAGGGCTTTTGAAACTTTCAGTCAGCATTCCCATTCTCACATGACTTGCTAAATCTCAAGGATTCATTTTTGCCATCTAGTGGCTTCAAGCAGAATTAAAATAAATCTGCTAAGGACAAATTTGAAAATCATTGTTTGTGATAAAAGATTGCAGTTTTAATTTATGGTTATATTTGAAAAAAATATTTATACTGGAAAAAAAGACTATTCCCTCCACGTAACCATTAACTAAACACTGAAAGAAAACAGAGGATTAATGTGTGGCCACTGAGACTCCCGTGAAAAGAACAGCTGAGGTTACTGCATTGGAGTGTGGGATGGAGTTGCACTGACTGAGGGAGGTTACTCAAAGGACTCCTCATATCCAGTGTGTCTTTTCTTAGAGCAGTCCTGGAAATCCGTAAGACAATCCAAGCAGAAATCTCTTCTGCTGCCCACTTCCCTTCTATTTTTGGGGAGTGGATATGGAATAATAAGTAACAAGCTATTTTCAAAAGTAATATAATGAACAGACACTTAGGCTTAACAGAGAGGCTCTTTTTACATACAAATAGATGCCATAAAAAAAATTTAATAAAACTTGACAAGTTCCATTCACATTTTTAACGCACAGCGTATAGTGTTCATTAACAACTATAATTCAGGATCAAAATATTTCATTTTATGGATGTATAATATAACATTGATTAAAAAGATACAAATAAAGAAGCAACAAAGTGCACTAGCACTGAAGTGTTTCAACACGTCCAGCTAGGAGGCATCTCTGAACTGGATATAATCAACTTAAATCTCTCCATTTTCTCTCAAAAAAACTCTTCTGGAAACTTCTTTAACATTCAGAATTACAAAATGGTTTGGGTTGGGACTTTAAAGATCATCTAGTTCCAACTTCCACCACTTCCATGGGCAGGGCACTTCCCACAAGACCAGGTTGCTCAGAGTCCCATCCACCCTGGCCTTGAACACTTCCAGGGATGAGGCATCCACAGCTTCTCTGGGCAACCTGTTCCAGTGCCTCACCACCCTCACAGCAAAGAATTGCTTTCAAATATCTAATCTAAACCTACCCTCTTTCAGTTTAAAATTGTTCCCTCTTGTCCTATTACTACACGCCCTTGTAAAAAGTCCCTGTCCCTCTTTTTCATAAAACAAAACCAAAGCAAATTTGCAGTTTAAAGAACCTTTCTTACACATTGCAGTTATACTTCATGGAGGAAACATGGTCCACTCTGGTTCACATCCTCTCAAAAACATAAAAACTCCCCCAAATTTTACTAAATACAATTACAAGATCTTCTGATCTTAATTTTTTGAATCTGATGTAATTAAAAACCATAATAATTGATATTAAATTTCAAGATAAAGAAATGTCAGCATGAAAGATCTGATCTGTCACTGAGCACTTTGAATTATTCTTCCCAGTTTCATGCCTGTTATTTCAGAAGCAATAACAAATACTGCATTTGTGGCAGAAGTATCAGATCCAAAGACTGAATTTCTATTGCTATTAAAAATACAAAAAGAAAACAGAAATATAAAAACTGATTCATGCATAGAAAGTTAGTGATTAAGAAACAAGGAACCGAAGCAAAAACTTTCTACAATTCTTTTATTGACATTTGAAAGAAAGGTTTTGCAAAATATGCTGTGAACTTCTTAAATTGTTTACTAATGAATATTTTGAAAAACCAGATGAGGCATTCCATATTTTTTAAGGTGATGACAATTTATTTTACAAATGCATAAAAGTAGCACAACTTGTATAAAAAATATAACAATACAATTAACTACAAAACAGAGTATCACACACAGTCTGCAAGATTCTTTTTTTCTTCGAATTGCTTGTCTACTGCAAGTGAAAGGGCCCGAAGAAAAGTTGTCATTGTAACACTGGGAGACTGAAAATATGAGAACATTTTGTTAGACACACTACAGCAACAGGCGGACATAGTATTTTACAGACAAATCACAGTATTTAAAATAAATATTTGAATTTCATGTTAGCAAAATTCCAAACGGTATAAACCAAACCACAAGTTTATTTTAAATCAGCTAGCACAGCAAAGTCAACCTATGCAAAAGTCTTCAGTCATAATAACTGTATATTTGCTTAAAAAAGGTTTTTAACAAATTATTATTTATAAAGTGGCAGAGGTTTAGGTCTTTTTTTTCCAGCAAGAAATTGTAAGAGCACCAATATCAATGTCCATTAATTTAAAGTAGAATGCTCTTGGGCAGGTCAATCCCACCTGTCTTCTTCAATCCCATTCTAAATTATGGGATTGTTTCCAGCAGCACATAATTGTTTCAGTCTACAAAGCTGCAGAAACAAGATGCAATTTAGATTAAAAGAGAGGTTTGGACCAATCTTTCACTTCAGGCAGTGCTCAAATGTCTTCCTGCCTGTCTCAAACCCAACTAGAAATATAATGAACAGAATAAACTCACTTGAATATAATAAACTTACTTGAATATAAAGTGCATGTGCTAGGAAAGGAAGCTTTCTCAGGACCCGGCCACCAAGACCTTCACTTTTTCTACAGTAAAACAGAGACAGGTGCTGCTTAAATGCTAAATATCCACTCTTCAAAGAAGGCCTTTTCTTTTTCTGTGTTTCTCCATTAAGTTGCTCTAGAAAAACCTCAGATGACAACTCAACAGGCCACTTGCAACTCTTTTTGCAGGAGTGTCCTGGGTTGCAGTATATTCTATCACCATCTTCATGAGCTGTGAAACCAGGTGGGGCGGTGTTTCTTTGCCTCCTCTCTCCGGACTATTTTCTGTTAATTGGCCCATCTGTGCCTGGCCGAACAACTCATAGATAACGGGCTCTGGACTATCTCCTGTTAATGGGCCCATCAGTGCCTCACCACCCCATCGTGAGATGCTCCGCCTGGGAGGAGGCACTGAACATTTCCCACCTGGATATAATCAGAGGTTTTTTCAGGCACAAGGGAGCTTCTCTCCGCTGGACTTCCAGAGGATGAGAGGCTGCATCACTGGACCTTCAGGCGAGGACCAGACCCTTTTCCACGGGACCACTGTTTTCACCGGAGCTGTTGCACCCACCCTGCTCACCGGGAGCCACCAGCGCTGCTGCCGGCTGTGACCAGCACTGCTCCAGGAGGAGAAGCTGCCTGGCAGCCGAGAAGGCTGCACTGGGTGACTGTGCTGTTATAACTGCCATAGTCATTGTTGTTTATTGTTTTGTTTTGTTTTATATAAATAAATTAGTAAAGAACTGTTATTCCTATTTTCTCCTATCCTTGCCTGAAAGCCCCTTAATTTCAAAGTTATAATAATCTGGAGGGAAGGGGGTTGCATTTCCCATTTCAAAGGGGGTTTCTGCCTCCCTTAAATGGACACCTGTCTTTCAAACCAAGACAAGGAGCAAGGAGTGAATAGACAAATTCTGCTTACAGGAGGCTACACAGCATAGTACAGAAAAGGCAGCAAGGTACAGAAACAGCACAGCCACAGCTGCCTGCCAACGCTTGTATCAGGCCCTTCACATTGTTGTGCCAATCTCATGAATTTGGGGGAATGTCTACGCCAAAACAGCATGGTACAGACACAACCACTTTGGGAAGGACTGGGAAAAAAACTGGTTTGAACGCTGGACCTTATGGGTACTGCCTGTCTCCTTCTACCCACCATTTACACACAGTTTCCTTCACCTCACCCACTTGGTATATGTTTGCATCTTCTCCAAGCACCACACTGTGTACATAAAGTGCAAACTTCTGTGCCTGGAAAAACTTACTTGTTTTTACTTCACTCCTCACTGGTTAAGACTGCATACTTCAGGAACAGAAAAGAAACACACTTTCCTGACTTTTTGAGTATTATTTTGTTCCACAGGGACCAGCACTTTGGAAAAAAACATTGCTTGATATTGTGAGTATCATTTTTATTGTTTCAAAAACTGTTAGCTGCCACGAAAGACCATTTGCTCTACCAGCAAACTCAGCGAACCACAACACTGTCCATTTACACTTTACTCTTCCACCTCTTGTTTCTGTCCACTTACATCTCCAGGCTGAATACTGATCTAGCAGATAGTGAGGCATTTCAAGACACTTTCTTAGCAGGACCTAAGGCTCCTGCTATTTCTGCTAAAGCGCATTACAATTCCCAACATCCACTGAAACCTTAGGCTAATCCAGCCAGCAATTTGTCAAGAAGAGTTCAAATAGCAGAGCACATACCAGAAGCAGTACTAGGCCAAGCCAGATCTGAGACTAAGAAATGTTAGCAAATTGTGATTGCTTCCACTTTTTGTCACCGAAGGTTTTTGCACTACCCCAAACAGAAAAAAAATGGAGTTGTTTCAGATCTCCAGTTGTTACGAAATCTGGTGACTTTTATACATCATTCCACAACTCAATATATATATATGAAAAAAGTAGAATTTCAGAATCTTACCTTGAGATTTCTTTTAGTACAAGGCTTAACTTTGACACATTGTTTTCTACGAAGCCGATCATCTCAAGCTCTCTGAGTGTCAGAAGCTGCTGTCGAGGATATATTATTTGACACTAGAAATGAGAGTTATACACTGTTGTACGAAAAATAAATGCATTCAAAATTAAATTCTGCAGTAAGAGTGGAAATACAGAAAAGGAATGAAATTTATGTATTTTTGTTACTTAGGAAGTATGATTAAAATGTCAAATTTAATAAAATACAACATTTTACAGTTTTGCTTTCAAGTATTACCTTCATCAGTTCTTCTAGGCAAGAAAGATATATTCTAAATATTGCTGCAGCTGATGGAGGTCCAATGTATTGTTTTATGTCAGCCCTGTCTACAAAGGCCATGTCAATTTTCTCTGTAATATTTGAAGTAGTCAGGATAACTACATTGGGATACCTTCAAGACAAAAACAGAGTTTTAGGTCACACGTAAAAGCTTTATCTCCTTTTGTGGCTGGCAAGTTGAGACCTTCCTTCTTGTGACTCGAATCATTTTATGGAATAAGCTGTCACACACCTGTCAATCAGGAATTACATTAAATGAACTGAAGCTCTTGGCCAGTTATCACTAGACTTTTTCAATCCATAGTCTCTTCCCTTCAGCTGTTTCTCAAGTGTCCGTAGTCCCGCTAATCCTATTTCACAGGTGACACACATTAACTATCTAGAACCTACTGGCATAGCTTCTGACACACACAAAAATAGGTTATGAAAAGAAGAATTGTAAATTTGAATCTTTAATCAACATGTTTTTCAATTTCAATTTTGATGTCTGTTCTCCAAGCAGACATCATGATGATCCGTCCTTTTCCCCTCCCTATCCTTAAGGGAAGCATACTGTCCATAGATTTGATTGTCCACCCAGGTACGTGTAAAATATTCTGCTGGATTACTCCCACTTCTTTTCATTTAGCATCATTAATAAAGAACAGTTCACTAACCAATCTGGTTCAGTATTCCAAATGGGAATTGAAATTTAGCAAGAATAGGGATACTGAAATTGTCAATTACCTTTTGCTGTTGCAATAATATGCAAACAATACCTTTTAATCTGGTCTATTTGTGTCAGTACAGCATTCACCACACGAATAGCATCTGAAGGCTCTGTGCCTGCCTTGAAGGCACTGCGGGCTGCTGTGAGGCTTTCCACCTACAAAAAACCAAACCAATCAACTAAAACAAGAACAAAAAAATCACCAAACATCAAAAAACCCCTAAAGATTGCACTTTTGGAGTCCTGGCAGCAAACACGCAAGCCATGCAATACACCTTCAGATCCCTGTACCTGCTATCTAAAATTTCATCTTCAAAATCTTTTGTTAAGTAGGAATTTCCAGGGAGAAAGAAAGGTATGGCAAGGAAGCAAAGTGTAGTGAGGGAAATTCCTGTTTAGACAGCAGAATGGAGTCTGGTTTTCATTTTAAATTTTGGAGGTGGAGGGAATGGGACACACCACCAGAATAATGAATAGGTTGAATTTAGAGTGAGCTTCCCTATAGGGACTTCAACATGACAAAGCTAATAAGGTACATACTTACTGAGTTGCTTATGTATGCAGGTTTGAAGGAAAACTAACGGCAATGAACTGAACCTTATTCAAACTCTTTAGAGCTTTACAACAAATGGAAGAGCACAAATAATACAAATCTGGGCTACTTTGAAGTTTAAAACAATATTCCACCTGTAAACATGGAGCAGTAAGGGAAATTCCACCAAGAAAAGTTTCAAGTCATTTTCAGCTGGAATTTGCCTGCTAAGTCATACTGGATGGAAGTCCGTTCCTTCCAAACCTCTCACATCTGCAGCAATCAAGACTAAAATTCACTCATCTGCACAGTTATATAGCTTAGAAAATAGCATAAATGTGCTTTTTCTGCTCTTTATGAATGAGCACTACTGCAGCTCCTTCCCATCAATTTCCTTTCTTCTAAATTTTATGTACAACAATGCTATTGGAATCATACCTCATCAATCAGTACAAAAACAAGAGCATCTCTGTCATCAACTAACTCTTGGATCTTCTGGAACATCTTGGTCACAAGCTTGCCACTCTAGAAAGACACCATATGCATATGTTTAACTATTTCCTTACCACACAACTTTCTAAGGCTTATGATATTCAAAGGTGTAAATACCTGGGTTTCAAAACAACTTTCTTATATAACTTCTCTTTAAGCATTCTCAAACACATTAATTATTCTGAGCAATGTCTGGTGTGTATGCTTAGGAAAAAAGCTCAACAGAATAATAACACTGTAATTTTATAAGCACGAAGTTTATTTTATTAGCTACATCAATACATACCTCAGAAAACCATTTAGAGAAGAGGCTATGGCTGTTTATCTCAATTAACTGTCCATACCTATACCTAAAGTATGAACAGAAAAAGAAGTATCAACTCAATTGTAAACAAAAGTGAGTGATATCCTTAACTTCCATAAGTCTCATTCCTGACATTCTGACCCTGGAACTCTGCGGATTAGTACTTGAAATTACTTACCTTTCAAAATATAATACATGTTTTATCGGTATTATTTTTGTTGCTGGAAATCGTCATGTTGCTGAAAATGTCACTAGAATTCTGTATATTAAATTGCTATTAGAATTTCTTCATTAGAACAGGGCAAGTAACAGTTACCATGATAATTACCTCATTCTTCTCTTTGTGTAAGATTTTCTTCGGTATAGCAAGAATTGACAAAGTATCTCAACCACACGTTATACAGCCCATGATTTTCTCCCATTCAGCTCAGGCTAGTCAGATCAAGCCAATAATTACACATTATTTATGCTACACCTTGTATTTTATATAACATTTATTTTTTTAATATAAATTTGTTAAGTTGCTACGAACTTTTAGACTATTTCTTATTAGCTGTCCGATACGCAAACTGACCTCTGTAGATTGTGGCATTCAGACAATCCAAGCACAAAAGAAATTATTTTAAAAATTGCTACCTATTAAAACCAGGCTCTATCAAACATGAAGATACAAAAATCAAAACACTTTTTGATCCTTTGTCCTTTAATATTCATTGATGCACAGTGTGAGCAAAAACTTCTGTACTGCCACTGGAATTTCTTTTACACACCCGGGCACAAATAATTACATATTTTAAAAGGCATTGAAATATCCCAATCAGTCTACCAGGTCAATTTTATTGCTACCCTGGTGCTCTACAAAAAAGAAGACACATTAGCACTAAGTACAAGTTACTTGAAATCAAATACGAAATATACTTGGGCTAGTGAAAAAGAACAACTAAGTATAGTAAGCAAAAGTGAAAAATTTTCAAAAAATTATCACCTGTACGACAGTCGAATTGTCAGTTTCTGAGCCAATGCTTTACAGAGAGAAGTTTTCCCAGTTCCAGGAGGGCCTGGTTTGAAATCAGATCCATATATTACAGAGAGTCTGCATGAGACTGCTAATGACATCTAACAGCTTTCTAACTACTCTATTTCATTACAGCACTAATTGTAGAGTAAAAACACAGCAGACAATGACTATGTACACCAGAGTATTTTGAGAAAATTGCTTACTTGACTGCAATCTCAGAGCTGATGTTTGATTTTATTTGATTTGGTACACTTTTCAATTATTAGTGTAGTTAGTGTAACAGTTTGTATGCAGATACCGTAAAGTTAAAACACTCAACAGCCAGAGAAGCAAAGTGTATCACCCCAGCATGGCCAATGCTCATCAGCACTCTCTATAATCAGTGCTTAAACTTGTATCTTCCTGAAACATACTCTTCTAACATGGAAAACAGAAACATATCACGATCAGTTTGATCAGCTGTCCAGTTTCCCAGAAACTTCTTCCTTGGGGCAACCGAGATCATCTTGGGAACTATATTCTGGGACAAACCTTCTGGATCTGACTTGATATCCCGTGGAAGAGCCACAAAGGCTTTCACCAAACAGTTAAGTACAAGCACAGTTAATAGAGCATGAGTCTGAAATAATGTCTTTCAAATAAAAACATCCTTAAGTTTCTAAATTGACAGTTGTAATTTAAGTACAATCAACAAGTATTTCCACTATGACCTTTTATTTTTGAATAGCAGTCTTGATGACAAAATCAATGCAAGACACATTTTGCAAGAAAACTGATTCAGTTGATGCTAATCTTGTTTGTGGTATAACCTCCACAGTAAGCTAGGACTGACTGAAAATTTCACTGAAATAACAGTAACTAAACTAGCAAGAGCTGGCAACAGAACACAGTGTCAACAACACGATACACAGATTGATTTTGTAGTTTCCTCAAAGTTTTTATAAAGCTCTAACTAACAAAATATTTAGTACTGTGATAGAAGTTTAACTAAGATATGCCTCCTAGTATCTTCAGTATCTGCACTATTTTTTGTCTTTATGTAAAAATGCAACAATATCACGAAATTAAGAAATACACAGTTGTCACTGCACAGTAAACTTAAGAATTTAAATTCATGCAAAACATGGTACATGTGAGCATTGACTTGACTCTGACATTACACTCCATCTAAATTTGTACTATTGAGGGAATACTTTGCTGCTGCTTTTGCATCACCTCGTTTCACTACACAGGACTGCAATACAATTCAGAAGGAAAGTGTAAACAGATGGCCAATGAATCGACTTGGTTTAAAACAGATAATTTTTACCATGCAGCAGAACAACTCTGTTCCACGATATCAGGTTACTATCAACATTTCTGTCGGAAAATAATAGTGTTGTCGTCACATAATCGAGTAACTAATTGAAGAGGACAAAAAGAAAGACACAAATTAGAGACATAACAGCAAATACAACTACAAATAGAATCAATCTCTAATGAATCTCTTTTGTACTCATAACAACAATAAAAAAAGAGCTCATGTCTTTTAGTCATAGGCAAATTTATTTCTGCAAAGGATGGGAATTAATTTCTGTCCTGCCCTCAAGAATAAGAATAGTACTCAGTGCAAATGGGGTTCTGGAACTTTTAAATGAATAAATTAAATGCTTTAAGAAAAGGAAATTGATTTCATATCCATTGTCCCACGTACCGTGTATCTATAAAACACAAGCCCAAGCACAGAGAGTCAAAGACTCAAACTCTGGGTCCTGTTCAGATGTTGTACAGCTACACATTTGTTCAGTTTGTTGTGGTCAGTCCACCAAAGTATTTCCTGTTACATCTTATTTCCTTTTTAATGAAGCATTTGTATCAGCTGTTCCAAGGAATTTGTAGATTATTCATCCTTCCAAATAAGGGAAGTTGCACGTATTTCCCAGAATGCTTACTTCTAAAAATACTGCATACTTCATTTTAGATTTATCTAGAGTTAGGAAGTAGAGAACTCCTTCAACAAAATGAGTTCAACAAATTCAGGTGTGACTCTGTAGTGACTTTTACCTACAGTAACATGTGATGCCACATTATCTTCTGTTGCTCTTACGTGTAACCAGCTTTTGATCCCTACATGTTAACAGGACAATACGATGGTGCTCCTGCAATATCTCATGCTAGAGATGGAGTAACCACACAACAACAGAAACAACTGAACTTAACCCTTATATTTTTCAAAATTCTATCAACACTGTACTATTTTGAAAATTCACAGCAACCATTTCAGAGCCCGTAGAACCCATGCTCAGACATTTCCATGGTTTAAAAAATGAAGATTTATCACAATTTTACAGAAGTAGTTCTAGTGTCCTGGGTTGCAGTATATTCTATTACCATCTTCATGAGCTGTGAAACCAGGTGGAGCAGTGTTTCTTTGCCTCCTCCCTCTGGACCATCTCCTGTTAATGGGAGCATTTGTGCCTTGCCAAAGGACTCATAGATAACGGGCTCTGGGCTATCTCCTGTTAATGGGCCCATCAGTGCCTCACCACTCCATTGCGGGATGCTCCGCCTGGGAGGGGGCACTGAACATTTCCCACCTGAATATAATCAGATGTTTTTCAGGCACAAGGGAGCTTCTCTCCGCTGGACTTCCAGAGGACGAGAGGCTGCATCACTGGACCTTCAGGCGAGGACCAGACCCTTTTCCATGGGACCGCTGTTTTCACCGGAGCTGTTGCACCCACCCTGCTCACTGGGAGCCACCAGCGCTGCTGCCGGCTGTGATCAACCCTGCTTCGGGAGGGGAAGCTGCCGGCTGTGACCAGCGCTGCTCCAAGAGAAGAAGCTGCCTGGCAGCCGAGAAGGCTGCACTGGGTGACTGTGCTGTTTTGTAATAACTGCCATAGTCATTGCTGCTTATTGTTTTGTTTTGTTTTATATATATATAAATTAGTAAAGAACTGTTATTCCTATTTCTCATATCCTTGCCTGAAAGCCCCTTAATTTCAAAGTTATAACAATCCGGAGGGAAGGGGGTTGCATTTCCCATTTCAAAGGGGGTTTCTGCCTCACTTAAACAAACGCCTGTCTTTCAAACCAAGACATCTAGTTTTAGTGTTCAAAAGCAACCATTTTTTTCTACCCATATACGCTTACACTCAATAGTGATCAGCTTGCTGTTATTTAGTACACCATCAAGTCTAATTAAATAGTCTTCTCATTTCACAGATGACTTGGAAAGCTGTTCCATAAATTCGACAAATGTGGATGGATTAATTGATATTTATCTTATAAGTTAAGAAGTGCAATCACTGTAATGTTTTGCTTTTCTATATTTTGTTATAAAGGCTTAAGTGAGAATACTGTATCTATGATATTACAAATAAGCTAATGAATTAATTATTTGTGCCCAAGAACTTCAGCTGAATTGAACTATTTGTGGGTTTTATTTGCATCACAATTACTAAATTTCAGGTTACAGTGTTACCATTCTACAAGCTCTGGCAGTTACCATGACAACCTCCGATGAATGCGCAGGATCTTTAAGCTAGAAAATGATCCCATGGAACTGTTTTGTTTCTTTCCAGTGTCTTACCAGCATTCAAGTGGCAGGGCACTCAGCTCTGGTCAAATCACTGACCATGTGTTTGAAAGAACAGTAACAGTGCTGCCTGACCTTATTGCCAAGTGCATTAACTGTTCAGCTGCTGCCGGAAATAAAGCTAAACTCCCATTCCCTTCTGCGCAGCCTGCACTCGTATCTCCACAGGATACAGCAAACGTCAAACAGGCTTCATTTCAGCTTTTACTTCTCCTCAAGCAATCTTAACCGCTACTCATTTCCAACTTACGTTTGATTTTACTTCAGTGTCATAGATAAGACTTTCCCAAAGGCCGTGGAATTCAGCTGCAAGAGCAATATATTATACACCTGTTTAGGACAAATCAATCTGGAAACTTGTAACTCATCATTACAGCACAAAACAGTTCTCAAATTATGCTCAACTAAAATGAAGAATTAAGAATAGATATATAAAAACAAGTAAAGCATCTGTGGGGAAAAAAAGAGTTATTTTTCTCAAAACGCAAATACCACTTTCTAACAGACAAATTCAGCAGTTTCCCAGCTTGTGATGAGAAATTAATGTTAATTTCTTAACATGAAATGAAAAATATTCCTTCCATCTTCAGTAGAAGATGGATTTATATTTCACCAAGACAGCAATGAAAAGTTGTGGTAGAAGGAAGATTCTAAGACAAATTTATCACTCAACTTTGCTTTTTTTTTTTTTTTTTTACATCAAGATGTAGAGGACAAAAAAACATGTAGCAGAATAATGCATAAAAATCTAAAGTTGTCATTTGAGTATCAATCATTCCTAGCTGTTGGCTTCTAACTTTCAGCAAAGAAAAGCAAAAAAGATGTAACAACTATAAACCACAAAATTGTGGCAATAATGTCAATGTATGAGATTTAATTCTCCCTTTCTTCTTGAAAATAAATGTAATGGGTAGTAAGGCATTTCACAACATGGAAAGAGTAGGAAATGTTTCAGAATTACTGTCTCTCTGAGCTTAAGCTCACACCTGTGTGTCTTCCTGGCAGAGAATCCAACTTCCCTAAGCACAAGACAGTAACAGGCAGGTTTCCTGTATCACAGAGGAAAGCCTTATTTTTCCTCTCCAGAAGGCAAGGACTAAATCTCTTTACTTTGTTTGTCTGTTTCATATATGAGCAGTATTGTCTTGGGGGCTGGAAGCATCAGTGGGCTCTGGAAAATGAATATTTAAAGTGATGAGTGTCTTGTGAGTCTTCAAGTTAAATAAAATTTGGAATGCAACCACCAGAGTTAAAAACTTGCATGCTTCTGATTATAACTATATGTTTTAGACTACAAGACCAGTTACTTCCACTCATCCACAAGTACTACAGAAACAAATGATGTGTTCTGGAATCACCTGCAGCAGTTCATTCAAAACCACAAAGAAAAAAGTCCAAACGTATTTGTTCTATAGACAAACAACAAACACAAGTAATACCTTTAAGAGGTAACTATAAGCACTTTTAGCCTTTGCAACATTTTCTTTCATTGCTCTAGAGCTTCCAGGAATGTCACACAAGTACCTGCTGGTAGCACCCAGTGGTGAGCTGCAGTGATATCCTCATTCTCTTCTTCTAGGTTTTCAGAGGCTGGTCCTTCTTCATTCAGATGAAAAATATGAAGAGAAAGACTGCTTTTGCTCAGGTCGATAGGCTAGAATTAACATAAAAAGACTTGTAAACCATCATATTTCTCATTCAAAGCTAGTTGAACAAAAGAAAATTACAGTTCTCAGCTGGCATTTATCTCTGAAGCTGCCTACTACCTCTGTTTCAGACCTTACTAAGTGGTATAAAAAAATTTAGCCACCTTTTCCTAGTTATACTAGTGAGCCCAAGAAGAGATACCACATCATCCTATAGACCTTGTCTTGCTTATGCCCTCAGGGAATCACCAGTCTACCTACAACCAGTTCAGGGGCACATGAACAGAGCTGTGCATTCTTGACTGGGAATACCTGTCTGTCCTTCAGTTTCAGCTCCGTATCCACAATTGACACAGACTGCACGTTGTTGTTAAGGAAAGCATCGTCGAACTCTGTCCACTTGTAATCACCAAACACGATGTTGTGTCTGTTCAACAGCTTTAAGACACTCATCCTAATATCTTCTTTCTTGGCCGCACTAACAAGAAAGAAACACCATTACTTCATGACATTGACATTGAAATTTGAATTAGTGTTGGAATGCACTATGTCATACACGAGGCCTTAACAGTAAACAGCTTCCATCTCACACACACCAAAAAACCCAACCAACCAACCAAAGAAACCCCCAACCCTAAAAAAAAAACCAACACAATAAAACTCCCAAACCCACACAACCCTCCTCCAACATTCTGCAGGAAAAAAGAACCTGTCAGATTCAGTCTGTTTGCAAAAGCAACAAGCTTGATAGTAATTTTTAATTTGTGCATTAAAAGGCATAATCCAAACAATACTATTTGCTCCGTTTGAGGTCATATCAGGGGATACTGAACGAGACAGCTACAAGACTTCAAGAATGAAGAGCAGTTATGCGATCTGTGTTTCAGTAAGAAAACCAGAAAAACTCAGAGCCAAGCTACAGACTGAATTCAGTAAGCTTAGCTTGAAAGCTGCATTTTACTGTCAAGACAGCTGAAATGTCAGGATGGGGATGTAATATAAGGAGAATTCCAGAAGAGACAAAAACTACAGGAAAAGGAATACCGTTTGAAGATTTAACTTAATTTTGCAATTTCAATCATCTATAACCAGTGCAAATTCCCAGTTCTCTGTTAAGGCTGGCAAAAACAGCACAGTGGATATTTTATACCTTGATTTTCCTAACACCTTGGACATGCTCTCCCATATCATCCAGATATGGGAAGTGGTAGGCTAAGAACAGGATAAATGGACAAGATGGGTTGGACTGTCCAGCTCAGAGGGCTGTGATTAGTACAAAGATTAAGCAGAACTGTCAGTAACCTGGGTGGGGAAAGGCAGTGTGGTGCTGTTAGCACTGGGATCAGGACTGGTTTTGCATCCTTGTTTAAACCCTTGACAATGGGATGGAAAGTAACGGCATCAAATTTATGGATAACACTAAAGCAGAGAGGGCTGTCAGTATTCTGGAGGGCAGGGCTGCTGTTCAGAGGGACCTCTGCAAGTTGGCAATGTGGTTTGACTGGAAAATTTTGACATTCAACAAAGGTAAACATGAAAGCTCTCCATCCACTCCCCAGATTACAGAACAGATCAGAGTCCAAGTGGATGAAATGCAGTTTTGCAGAAAAGGGCCCAGGAATACTGGTGGACAAGTTGGAAATAAATCAGCAGTGTGTCCCTGCTACAGATGAGGACAACCTTATTTCAGGCTGTGCTACTAAGATTGCAGATGTGAGGGAAAGAAACTGTTTCCATTTGCTGGCTTTGCAAGACCACATCTGGAATACTATGTGTAGTCGTGAGCTCTGACATAAGACACAGGGATAAACTGGGGCAAATCTAGAATGTGGCCACCAACTTGATTATGAGACTGGATGATATGACACACAAGCTGAAACTGAGAGAAGTGTATTTGCTCAATATCAGGAAGAGACACAGGTGTGGAAACTCCTGGGAGAGCACAGAGAAGGCAGAGCTGGGTGCTGCGGGCTCTTGTAGGTGCGCAGAACGAGGCCGACACGACACGGGCACAAGTCGCAGCAAGTAACGCTTTGATCAGAGACCTGCTCGACTTCTGGTGAACTTCCACATGGATCTGAACGCTGTCACACACGTTTGGGAGCGCTTGCTTCAAATCTCCAGCGGCGTCATCCATCTTCCTCGCTCCTACGGGAAAAGCGATACCGAAGAGAAGCGACTTCCAGCGACTGCTACGCGCTCACGGCACGGAGAGCCCTTTCCCGGTGCCCCGTCCACGCGCACACCGCCCACCGCAAGGACCGGGTACGTGACCGGGCCCAGGATCGGGGTCGGTACTTCCCTCCCTCAGGAGATGGCGACGACAGCCTCGGGACACGCCGCGAGCGCAGTCGCGCGTACGGGCGGGCGGGCCGCTCCCGCCTCAGCGCCGTGGACAGGGAATTACCTCACGGCAGGCACGGCCTCGGGAGCGACACGCCGGAGCGGCGGGAAGAGCGCGGCGAGCCTAAGGCACAGGGCACCCACTGCCGCTGTTTGTAAAGGGCGCGCTGGGCGAGGCACCGCCGGCCCTTCACCCGGATCTTCCGCCGCCGCCGCCACCGCGGCGGGCGGGAGGGAGGGAGGGGCCGCCAGCCCCAGCGCTTCCGGTGGGGCCGGCTGCGGCTTCGCCATGGGGAAGAAGCACAAAAAGCACAAAGCCGAGAAGGCAGAATGGCGCTCCACCTCCGCCACCGCCTACAGCGGTAAGGGCTGGGAGGGCCTCTTTGTGCCCGGGACGCGCCTGCCTCTTCCCCCAGCGCGCTGTTGGCGGGGCCCGGCGTCCCTGCGCGGGCTGGGGGGCCTGTGCAGAGACCCTGTCCCAAGTGCTGGAGCTGCCGGCGGCGGGGGCGGCCCGAGGAACGCGGGGCGGGCGGTGGGGTGTGAGCCCGAGCGTCTCCGTGTTTCCCACGGCTGCTCCTGAGGGGGTCCGGTCGCTGCGGTGTTTGAGTGATGCTTAGTTTCACCTTGCTCCGCAAGGACCTTGCGGCGTTTTTAGGCGAGGCCGAAGAGTCGGTTTCTTTACGTCTTGCAGTGTTGTGGAACATCACAACGTAAGAGGTGCTGAAGGACTGTTTGTTAGCTTGGATTTGTTAGTCTTAGCTATTGTTTTTTCCAAATGCATTGTGTATATTTTTGAGTTGCAGCGAATTCTTATAAGCAATAGTTCTAGTAGAAGCTTTGGAGTTGGGGTTGTTTAGCCTGGAGAAAAGGAGGCTCAGGGAAGACCTTATCACTCTCTACACTGCCTGAAAGGAGGGCATAGCCAGGTGGCGGTCAGTCTCCTCTCCCAGGCAACCACTGGCAGAACGAGAGGACATGGCCTCAAGCTGCACTTGGGGAAACTCAGGTTGGACATTGGGAAGAATTTCTGGAATCTTTTTCGATTCCATAGTCGCTGGAATGACTATGTATTAGAATGGGCTGCCCAGGGAAGTGGTGGAGTTACTGTCCTTAGAGGTGTTTAGAAAAAAACTGGATGTGGCACTTAGTGCCATGGTTTAGTTGGCATGGTAGTGTTTGGTCATAGGTTGGACTCGATCTCAGAGGTCTTCTCCAGCCTAATTGAGTCTGATTCTGTAATTGCTGTGTGCTATTAGCTCCCTGTGCATTTATTAATTTTGGTTTTTTGGTTCTTTTTTTAAATTTAGATTATGTGGATAAGCCTTTGGAAAAACCCTTAAAGCTGGTTCTTAAAGTTGGAGGCAGTGAAGTGACTGAACTCTCTGGGTCAGGGCATGATTCTAGTTACTATGATGATAGATCAGATCATGAGCGAGAACGACATAAAGAAAAGAAGAAAAAAAAGAAGAAAAAGGCAGAGAAGGAAAAAGAAAAGCATCTAGATGATGAGGAAAGAAGAAAGAGAAAGGTAAGCTGTGATTTTTAGAATTCAGACGCACCAGCCTTCATGCTTGCTTATCAGGTCTAAAATCTGGTGAAGAATTTTGTTTGTTTGTTTAAATCACTGTTGCAAGAAGCTTATTGTCTGGAGATAGCACTTCAGAAATGTAGAAAACCCATGTATGTGAGTTGGTGTACTTTTGCCATTTAAAGGAGATACTGTTGTGGTGATTCTGTGAACTAAGTAAAAGCTTCCTTCTTGTAACTTCTTAGTTATCTTATTTATTTGCCTTGAATGAATGCTTCTGCTTTTCAGTTGGATGTTTTGTATTTTAGCCAGGTCACAAATGTGTTTTGCTACCCTTTTAGGGAGGGTATTTTCAACTTTTCGAATAAATCTAGGCTGTGTTTATCTTCTTGAGGTGTGCCAAGTTACTGGACGTTGAAATTGATACGTTTACTCAATACAGCTTCTGATCTGTTGAGTACTATGGTACATTACTTTGGTTGGCTCTTGGAATAACCTGTGTGCTAGGCTTTGTGGCTTTGTTAGTAGCAAGTAGTGTGGTCACCTTAGTTGTCTGTGTTGAACAGTGATGGGTTTGATTAAAATCAGCAATAAGGCATTGACAGCACAGTTACTTGTACAATTTAATTTTAATAGTATTTCTTTCATGTAGTAATGATTCTCTGACGTTTCTGCTTTTTAAATTCTTTCTTGTCTTGTAGTTTTACTGTTCTTGTATGATTTTTTTGTGGTGCTACTTTGTGTTTGTGGCTAACACCTGTCACTTCCAAGTAATACGAGCCTAACAAAAAAAAATCAACTGGAAGTGGCAGATCTCATAGGATCGTTCAGAAGCTCTCGAATACAGCACAGATAGTGAACAGTTTTCTTAGTACAAGTGTTTCAGACTGGGACTTGAAATGTGGCAAAACCAACTGTCCTTGGTACAAGATTTTGCAGTATCAATTGCCTTTACTGAGTTGTGAGGTGGGTGTTGTTTGGATTTTTTTTCCCCAAAATAACTTCATTATTAAAACATTCGAAATAAGCTAATGGATTGCTAAGTAACAAAACTGTAGTCTAAGGAATGTTGATGAAGTGTGCTTTTCTGTGTAAATGTGGATAATGACTGCAGGCTTTCAGGAATGACTTGGACGTGCCTTTGCTTTGAAATTCAGGAAGAGATCATTAATTGCCACCACTGTTTCTTATGGTTCTTTTGTTAGCTGAGTTGTCACATATTTTACTCATTTCTGTTTAATGTGACAACAAAAATACATTGATGAGAGCAGAGCCACAGACTGATCTTTACTGGATAGTAAATTAACTTTGCTCTCTGGTGTAGCTTATTATTGTGCAATTTTACATATAAATAGCTTCAGCTTTCAACGGTCTTTTCAATAAATGTGCTGGAATGATAAAACAATACTGTGTTAAATACAAAGTAGCGAAAGATGAACAGTCTAGTTTTAATTGGAGAAGAAGATTGAAAAAGTGATAGTGAAAGTGTATGCAGTATTGTTTAAATCATATTATGACTCAGATATTGAATAAGTATTCCAAATTGAAGACGTCACTGTTTCTTACCTTGTGGTACGTGGGATTGCACATTCCAAGTCTGTCACTCTAAAATATGTAATCTCTCTGCTGTGCTAGGAAGAGAAAAAGAGGAAAAGGGAGAAAGAACAGTGTGACACTGAAGGAGAAACTGATGACTTTGATCCTGGGAAAAAGGTAGAGGTTGAACCTCCTCCAGATCGTCCTGTCAGAGCATGCAGAACTCAGCCAGGTGAGCAGTGTGAAGGATTAAATCATTTTGGTTCTTTTTAAAAGCACAGAAAACAAAGCTTTTGTCAAAGGTACCAAAATGTAAAATTTTTGTGAAGATCTACTGAAATTTAAGGACTTTACTTTTTCCAACATTTAGAACTTTCTGTTATCTGAAAAGTCAGTATTCCTCTTGGTGCTTCCGTGTTTTAGTGGGTTTATTTTCGGGTGACTGACGCTGCCAAGGACATTGTGCATAGTGCTCCCATAATTCCTTCTCCTTAGCATTTATACAGCAGTGATCAGAATGTCTGAAACTAAGTTTCACTTAGTTCAGGGGAAAAAACTTCTGTGGAGACTTCTTAGGTGTTATTATGGTCTTTTTTTGTTTTCTGACCTATGTGGAGTTTTAGTATCTCTATTTTCATGAAAAGGAAGTTGTGATAATGTGTCTCTAAACACTGTAGACACCACTCACCACCCCTGTTTTTCATTTACGAATCTTCTGTAATTCTTATCACCAGACAAAATATTTGTCAGTTGTGTGTGGCAACTTCTGCATGTTTAATCCTTTCAGATTTTGCCATGCTTTTTCTACCTGTAGCTATTGCTTGATAATTGAAACTCATCATTACTCAGTGGAAACCTTTACTTTAGAGAATTGTCAATTACATCATGATCTCAGTTACACATAAACCTTAAAATGGAACTTAGTACAAAAAATTATGTCTTTAGGAGTATTGTAAGTCTTGTCTTTTGAATACTGCCCTTTGACTGGTCAAGTAATTCCAAGGGGTTTTATAATTGTGACCACACATTAAATTGAGGAATGGTGGCCATCAGCTGTCGAGGTAACTGAGGTTTTCTGGTCAGAGTTTTATGTCTCTGGGTAGCCAGGAGCCTTAAAAACTGACAAGCTAAAAACTATTCCCTTTATTATTCTGTTTTCATCTGCTTGTAAAATGGTATTGGAAAACATTTAAATTACTTGACCCATTCTGGTTAAGAAAGGAAATGTTTTTCCTCTATCATGATGGAGAGTTGGATTTTCCATTCTTGATGCTTCTTTAATGTTTCAAACTTCATTAAAGCCAGTCTCTCTGAAGTAACAGGTAATTAACACATAGTGTTTCTTGTGTAATCTGTACAGAAAGTGAAATTGTAATTATTACCTCTCTTGCCAGCAAATCTGTATCTGTTTGTCACTGTGATTGAAAGGTTCAGAGAAGCTGATTGCATTGGGTTTATGGTAAAGAAGCCATTAAAACTGCATGGCGAACATGCTGTAAAAATGTGGATTTCCCAACTGCAGTATTTGAGCAACCAAGTTCCACTTTTTCTGCAAAAATATATAACATCTTATTTTAATCTTATTAATACATCTTCTTAGAGCTACTAAACTTAACACCACGTCTGACTTAATGGGTACTAGGTTTTAACGGGATGAAAAACAAAACCTCAGAAAATAAAAGAAGAGATAGGTACTGTGCGCTTAGAAATCTGATGTACTTCTGCTTTGAAATCCATGTCATGTTCAGCTTCAGATTGGTACAAGCTGTACTTACACTAAGATTTTTCTCTCTGGTATTTATATTTTTAAATAAACAAATATGACTATATTCTGTTTCCTTGCACTTACGTGTTTTCATCTCAACATGCAGCTGAAAATGAGAGCACACCAATCCAGCAATTACTGGAACACTTCCTTCGCCAGCTTCAAAGGTAGTAAATGCTGTTGTGTCTTCAGCTGTGTTGGCAGTGTCTGATGCGTATTTATATATGTTACTCAGCAACCGCTTATCCTGGTTTTCTGTTTGAAAATAGTGCCTAGAGACTGACTGTAATGTATTTGTTAACCTGTGTAACCATGTGAGACCTGGTAGTTTTTAAAGATAAATTGGGGAAAATTATTACCAGCTTTGCAATTCTAGCTTTGGGCAGGTAAATGAGTGTTTTGGGCAAAGGATACATTGCCATTATTAATTTATTAAAGATTAATGACTTAGGGTTTAAAAGCCAGTTATGACTCTATAATTCTTTGAAAGATTAAACTGTTCTAATGAAATTTTGTCTTATTCAGTGTCCATTGTCAGGTACAAAGCAAATTTAGACCTGGTTACTTAATAATCCTCTCGATTTGGAGAGGCTTTTTATTTTACTGTTTCCTTAAAACTGTACCTCATGTTAAAAAAAAACATTCCTTTTTATTATGTAGCAGTAAGCTGAATGTGGAGCTAATTCAAAAAAATTGAACTTATTTGTTTTTAGAAGACCTTATGAACAAGAAGAATTTAAGTTTTTTTACTCAGTGAAGCCAAAAGACCAATTTGGCGGGTAGAGACGTAGAAAACATATGAGAATTAATTCAGAAATACAAGAACTAGCTTGAATTGATCGTTTGATCATTGAATTGAACTGAAATACATTTTTAATGTCTTTCAAAAAGTTTACATATGTGAAATCAAAGTGCTCTCCTTTACAAGGAAATTTTTTGAACATGCATCTCTTTTATGAGAATGTTTTTAGTGTTTTTTCTTTCTTAACTAGTACTATTGTGTCATTAATGTGATACAACAGCAAGAATCATTTTGTTTGCTGCTGTAAATCTAACTGTATTGTTTTTATTTTTAGGAAAGATCCTCATGGGTTTTTTGCTTTTCCAGTCACGGATGCCATTGCTCCTGGATACTCCATGATAATAAAACACCCTATGGATTTTGGTACGATGAAGGAAAAAATTGCAGCAAATGAATACAAATCAGTCACTGAATTCAAGGTGAATTAATAAAGATTTAGATATTTCACAACTAGTAAGAAACCGAAGACTCTTTTTAACTGTAGAAGCCTTTCTTACATTAATTAATGCTCATTTTTTTAGAACTGAGCACTTTTGTGTATTCAGTGTGTTACAAATAATCTGTCAGATTCTACTGCAGTCTTCTATAAATTACTGTGGAAACCGAGAGCATGTTCTAAAGTTCTGTGGAATTTATACTGCTAAACTTTAACAGGAGTAAGACTATCATAAATATTTTAGCCATTGAGCTCTTTTTCTTTTTTTAATCTAGACCTTATTAGGTTGATTAAAATGTAATTTGGACGTGTCTGCAAGAAACCTGTGGATATACTGAAGCATCTTGTGTAAGAGTCAATAACAGCTATGTATTTTTTATCTTTAATTATTCTGTTTTTCATATAACCTCTTTTGAAATTATCTTCTGGCAGAAACTTACTTGGCAAGGTTATTTGCAACTTAACTTAGTTTTTTAGTGTATTATTGCTATAATAATTTATTAGATGCATCATGGTTTTACAAACAGTACAGTTAGAAATGTTTTCATAGTATTGCCAGCTCCTGAAGGAGAGGAGTTTTCCTTAACTGATTGATGAACGTCTATTAGCTGCCTTCAGAATTGCTTTTTCCTAGACTGATGTTGATGTAACAATAGTCTTGGCAGAGATCACTGGCTTGTTTCTCAGGGTTAATCTCTTCTTTTGAAAGGTCCAGCAAGGTGAGCAAAGAATAGTTTACTTTTCTTACAGATGCTTTGACAAAGATTATTCTGTTTTGTTAAATATGCTATAGAGGTTTACAGGAAATAGTAAAAAATTATTCATAATAGCATTGCCTTTAGCAATGCCTGCAGCAATGCCTTCAGGTCTCTAAATTCTGTCTTGCTGGATTGTCTCATTTAACAACTTCAAAGGGAAGTTTGAGTGGGAGCTCTGTAGCTGTTTAGTTACGGGCAAGGTGGGATAGAAACCTAAAAAAAAGAAAATTGTGGTACTTTTTAGACTGACAGATTCTTTTTTTCTGAGTGACTTAGCTTCTGCTGGTAGTCTGAGCAGTGGTAGAAGTTGGCTGAAAGTCTGTCCATATTAGAGTGAAAAAGGAATTGGAGTCCCTATCTAGATACATGATACCTAATTTCACAGATCTACAAAGCCATAAGCTTAATACAGAAATGAAGTTTGTAGGTTTTTAACCTCTGAAACAAGGTCTGCTCAAAAGGTTACCTTTCTGGTATAAATAGGTGAGGCTAGTCACAAGACAATAAATAATCTGTCTGAGAGTAGAATCTGCAAGAACTCTTTCCTGCGTTCAGAAGAGGGGCAATTGCTGCAGAAAACTCATCTGTTTAGCTGCAGGAAAAATGGGTCTGCTTCGAAGTTGGGCAAGCAAAAGATTGGGTTTTTCAGAAGCACTTGAAAGGCCATCACTAGAAGTGTAGCTTACATGCACTTTTTTGTCTGCTTTTTTGCCCGTAGTTTGCTCCTCCATGTCACCTTCTCAATTTCTGTCATTGTGATGGTCTCGTTAATTGGAGGCAGAGGGCTTAAATGCTGTAAAGAGTTACCTTGGTGGCTCGGTCCTGCTGATTTCTCCATTTCTTCTCTTTGGTCCATTTGGTTAAGGAGAAAATGTTATATTTGGCATTCAGGAAAGAGTATGTTTTTTATAACCAAAAGCCAGTTCCAAAGGAAACTGAGCATCTTGGAGAGGTGAAAAAAGCTCAAACCTTTGCAATTCTGCTTTTGGCTTGCACTCACGAGCCTGCTGCTAGAATATTACTGTGTTCTTCACAGAGCTGCCAAGATGGAATGGTATATTCCAGTCATTTAACAGAGGACTTGAAATGTTTACAGTTCTTTTGTTTTGTATTTTACAGGCAGATTTTAAACTGATGTGTGATAATGCAATGACTTACAACAGACCAGATACTGTTTACTACAAACTAGCCAAGAAGATACTGCACACAGGCTTTAAGATGATGAGCAAAGTAAGAGACCTCTTAGAAACAAAAAGCAGAACTTTTAAGGGTTTCTGTGTTACCATACTTAAAAGGAACATAGTAACAATGATAAATGTTATTTCATCCATCTGTGATTAATTATAGCAGTGCCAGTTAGTACTGCTATATTTAAGGGCTTGGTGGCATTCTTGTTACAGCTCAATAATTTTTACTTAACTGCACCACTGAAGTCTGTAGGAGCTTCTTTCAGTGGAAGCAGTTAAGATCCACATATATCAAACTCTACTGTAAAATCCTACTTCTGGCTGAAACTTTGGAAACAAGATCTCATTTAAGTTTTATTTTCTATTTTATTTATATTCTATTTATTTATTTATTTATAAACAAGAAAGCGTTATTTTTTTCAAGGTGTTGGGTGTAGGGGAGTTTTCAGAGGTGTTGCAGATACTCTTAACTCAAATACAGTTGTTGGCTTGTCAAATGAAGGTTTTTTGTGAGCTGCTCTGTGTGCGTGCATGTGTGTGTGTGTGCATGTCGTACAATGATGGTAAGTTTTGAGTAAAACAGTTGTTTTTGCATATGCAGTTTGTTTGTTTGTTTGTTTGTTTGTTTCTCTCTTGATAGTTGGGCTGCAGAAATTCTGATGCCATGCTACCATGACCAAATCATGTTGCATCGCCATTGGGAACGAGACATTAAGAACAAAATAAGGCCATGGCCATTCCCATCCCATCCCATTATCATAGCATCTTGGCTATGAGGGAAAGGTTAAGTCCCTGCCGCTCTGTCCTTTCTGATTCTAGGAACGGCTGTTAGCTTTGAAGCGCAGCATGTCGTTTATGCAGGACATGGATTTTTCTCAGCAGGCAGCTCTTTTGGGCGATGAAGACACAGCAGTTGAAGAACCTGTTCCTGAAGTTGTTCCTGTACAAGCAGAGACTACCAAGAAATCCAAAAAGCAAAATAAAGAAGTTATTAGGTAAAGGTTTTAATGGGCATGCTTACTGGCTTGTTGCAGCTTTTGTAGTATTACACAGCAGCAAAGAACTGAGGAAAAAAAACCTCAGCATTTTTCCTTGAAGTCCACAGGGTAAATGGGCAATCTTATAGTATTTTATTTGTTTATTTATAGAATTTGATTAATAACCCAGTGATTCCCAACTTGAAGCAAACCAAAAGATGACTGCATATTCTTTTCAACACTTAAAATTAATATCTATAGAGATATTTTTATTCTTCTTTATATCTATATTAAATAATGAGTGGTTTCTTCTCATGATGGTTTAAAATGTTATTTTATTTTGGTTATAGCCACAAATACCTTTTGCATTTTGTCCCTTTTTTTCCTTTCCTGAAATTGTCGCATCAAAATGTAAGCAGTTTTTTCCAGGAGGGCAAAGTGGCCCCGGATCAGTGAGTGATTTTTTTTTTAACTTTAACCTTATCTGGCAGGTTATGAAGGTATAGGAGATTATTTCTGGAGCAGATGATAATATCTCCCCTATGAAATCTTATGAGTCTTCTTTGTAAAATACATTGCTAGTGCAATAATAATCCTCTAGCTAATAGGCACCCCCATGTCACAAATTCGTATTTTTATGGTTAAAATAAAATGTTAGTAAAATTCTTCAAAAAATGTGAAGTTAGTCAATTTATTTTTATGAGATTTTAGCAGAATTCACGACATACAAGCAACTGACGTTGTTCATTGTTCTTGCATAGGCATCCAAAGATAGACTATGAATTGAACTTGTAGAGCATTATATCAGCTGGAATTTTATGGAAAAAATACTGCAACAGAGCATCACTAGTCATGTCTTAAATAATCTGATCATGTAGATATGTTTTGCAGGTTTGTTTTTAAATCTTCAGAGTAAAAAAGGTGAAATACGCCTTGTCTCATGTTTTTTCAAAGTGAACTGTGGAGTTCTCGTCAGCCACTTTTTATTTTTTACACTTTCAGCATTTTTGTAATCCTTAATGCTGATGGAAGAAGTAGTATTCTAATGTAGGTTTTTTTTGGAAACAGAAGACTGGGGCATGTATCTTCAGAAATAATTTTAAACAGTTAATTTTCTGTGGTGGAAACTCTTCTAATGATAACATGCAGAAACAAATCTGTTGCTGTATCATAGAGATTTGAAAAAGTGTAATTTGTCCCTTGTTTAATGGGTTGTGTATAGAAATCAACTGAAAGCACCTTTTTGAAAACAGGACTTGAGGGGGGTGGTGCTTTGGTTTTTGATTGTTTGTATTTTTTTAGAAGACACAATAGTTTGGTTTGTGCTGTGTCCAGCATTAATTCTTGCATAAACTCAACTACAGGAGTAACTTTGTACTTTGTCACAGAAATTGAGATTGCCAAACCATACAGTGTGGCTCTGTCTTTAATATCTACCTCAACATACAGTTCAGATAGTTAAAAATTATGACCTTTGATTTTATCCTGGTACCAGTTTCTCTGCAATCAGTTGTAGTATAAAATTACTTTTCTGCTCTTTTCAATGTTTATGTAACTTCAGTAGTTGGAATAAATTTGGTTTTTTCCAGTTAACCTGAACTTTTAAACACTTACATTTTTGCATCTGTAGGATTGATACTGTGTTTTTTGGTGGACAATAAGACCCCTGGAGGAGGAAAATCAAACCTGATAGCAGATATTTTTGCCTTCATATTTCATGGTTAAAAACAGAGGAGTTGAAGTCAAGGTTTGCAAAGTGTTAAAGCAGCTTAGATGTCTATGCAGTTTAAAAAGTGACTTGATCATTGAACATCCTAATGTTTAAGTAGTTTTTGAAAATTTTGTTTAGGATGTTGCGATCTTCTCATTTCATTTTCATTTTGAGAGAAAACATTCTCTCAAAATTCTTGTCCTTGAAGTATTCTGTAGAGTGTGATAGAAAGTGCCAATTGTTGAGGATTTTCCTGCTGTGTACACCTTTCCTTAAAGTTTCGATGAAACAAAATCATGTAACACATTTGTCTCATAATAGTATGATCCTGTGATCTTTTTATTGTCTTTAATAGCAAAACTTACTTGTGTATCGGATCTGAATCTCTATACAGAGAGAAATTCTTAGCTAAGCAAATGGAAGAAGATAACCCAGGAGAGAGAAATGGATTTGGTGTGAGGAGATGCTCTACCCAGTATCTAAGGTGTTTGGCCCTAGTGTCTAATGTCCATATAATGCCCTGAAATATTTTGATGTACAACATTTATTTTATATATAAAATATAATGAAGACTGTCATATTCTATGATATCTTCACACTTCTCTTTATGATACTACCTTTTTCTGATTTTATATGATAGCTATGTCCTGTTCCATCCTTGGGCATGCTTATTTGCTACGATTTTATTGTTTTGGAGCTTTAATGAAAAGGGATCTGCTGAAAGATAAATTCTGCAGTTTCAATTACAAGCAGTTGTGTGATTGATATGGATTAGGAATGCTAATTGCCAGTACTAACAAACAAAGGAATTAAAGGACTCCCTGTTAGACTGGGAGTTCTGTCCTACTTCTGCAAGCAGCTATGTGACATAATCATCATAAATGCAGCCTATTGGGTTTTTTTCTCTGATTAGCTACAGTTTCTATCTCTCATTATGTAATTTCTTTTCTGCATCTTCCTATTTGAAATTTTTGAAAATAGCTTACTCATGCATGTGGGAGAATAAGGATGTATACAGCATTCACCCTGTATTAATGAAGTTTTACTCCCAGTTTCTGTTTTGTACTTCATTTTGTACTTCATTTTCATCAAGGTACAGAAACAATTAAATTTTTGAAGTTAAGTAGTTTGGTAGTTCTCAGTTTCTGCTGCAAAACTTCATAGTATGATTATAATTCGACTTAAATGCTGAAGTAGACTGACACTGGGAGAAGAGTGGGACTGATCGTTCAATTAAGCAAAGCCAGAATTAAGCCTTTTGTTTTGTTTTAGCTTTTAATTTCTACAGCTTCTCCTCTTCTCTTTTTTAGCTGCATTTTTGAACCTGAAGGGAATGCGTGCAGCCTGACAGACAGCACTGCTGAAGAACATGTGCTGGCACTAGTGGAGCATGCAGCAGATGAAGCTCGGGATAGGATCAATCGATATCTACCCAACAGCAAGGTCTACTGCACATGGCAGTTTTGTGCCTGACTATTGAATGCTTTGTTTCATGTTAGGAAGCAGGCTTTACTGTTAGTCTTTCTGGAACATCTGGGATGTATATTCTGTGTGGAATACCAATACCGCTGTTGTCTACCATTTAGTTCCCATTGAAAGCCATTGTAGGGGGTCTTAAGTGGATCTCAAGTTCTATTGTGTGTTGAACATCTTTGGAAATTCACTTGCAGGAAATAGTGAAATATTCCTCAATCTTGAATTGCAGCCCTTGGCATTGAAAGTGATTAAAATAACATCACACTTCCCATATTGCTGCAACCTCAGAAAAAGCAAACTATGGCATAGGTTGAAGGCCCGTTAGGGTTCCCCCTCTCCCCCAACCTCAGGAATTAACGTATTTTTAAGTGTTTAGTTACTGTTTTTAGTGAGGAGAGTCTGTAAGCTCTTGTAGTTTTGTACTTAAAAGTAGTAGCTGTCAGCGGTAGCATGAGTACCAAATACAGAGATCTTTTATTGATAAGGTTTAGATAGCAGGTTTGACAGTCCTGAATGTGATTCTGATATTGTTCCATGTGTTTGGGTTTTGTGCTCTTCCAAGGGTTAGAAGGACAAGCTCGGTGATGCTGTTGGTGCAGTTTTCTCTGAAGGTTCTGTTTTTGGGCTGTGGGTTTTTTAGTTCTGTAATGATGGTCATAGAGTCCTTCATTTGCTTGTGCTAGGACTGGAGTGAATGCTCCAGGCATTCGCTACAGATCTGTACTGAGATGCATTTACCGTCTTTCCCCTGAATTTTGTGGAGACTTATTCCCACCTTTGCTCCCACTTCTCATCTGTCACTCTAGTAGCCACTGCAGTCGAGAAAAGAATCAGGATGTTGCCACATCCTGCATTTTCCATATTTAAAAATTATTGCAGAAGAAACTGCTTTGAAGCAAAAGTGGTGTTGTGTCTTTGAACTTAAATGTCCATTTCTTGGGCAGTGGCCCTTTTTATGTGGTCACCTTAGGCTCAACTGGATTAGGAAGTAAAGCTGCAAAGAATAGTGGGTGAAGGCTTAGGTTCAATGTATCTCTTTTTCTTTGGATAATTAGAAGACTTGCTAGGATTGAAGGCTATTTGAAACCTGCAAAGTAAGGGTGACGTTTAAAATCTCTTCAAACAATACTAGTCTTTCATGCTGATACAGTCAGTTTTGCAGTGTTCAAGGAAGTTTCTCAAGGTGTGCAGCTCTTAATTGCCTAGGCTATTAAATCAGCTAGACAGCCCCACTTCATGTCCCTCTAAGTCCAAGTAACACTGACTGGCATGGTTTTGGAATTCAGCCATTGCCAACTTTTGCTATCACTTGAAAGTAGTGTTCTTGTTCATTCTCTTTCCAGCATTTCTCACCTCTGTTTTTATTGTATGCCAGTATTAGCTTTGGCCTCCTGTATGGAGAGAGCTTTAAACTTTTTCAGATGGGGGGGATAAAAAACAAAATAGGAGAGATTTATTGTTGATTTCCTTGGAAGTGTTTAGTAATATTTTTTTTAGGTAGACAACAGTTTTCATTTTCCCTTTATATTGAGAGGTTATAGTCTTTTTTTTGTCAATTCATGTGTAGCCAGTGTCTGACATTAGCTTTGCTTATTGCGTCAGATCTGGCTCTACCTTTACAGACCCTAGTGGGCTCTGTTGTCTTTCAGCTCTCTCTTTAGCATTGTGCTTGTGTGCTTCAATAGGTCTGTCGCAGCACTTCTTCCTCTTGAAGAATTTGGTAGTGTGTTTATAAAAGTACTTCCAGTTACAGAAAGTTGTGGATGAGACATGAAAACAAGCAGTTCAATCTAGATTTGAAAGTAACCTGTAGCGTTGTTTGTGGATAGGAGTTAACAGTTCTGCTTCTGAAGGGAATGTGTGTTCTAGACTTCGCAGTCAGGAAGGCTAGCTCTGTGCTAGTGGTAATGGAATTGGATTTGTCTTGGGTGAAAACTTTAGATCTGATTTAGAAAGATGAATAAGGTGTTGTATGCTATATGATAACTTCTGCTCCTAAGTCTTCTGTTCTGAAACAATTGCTAAGTGGTATTATATAGTTATGACCCAAGATTCTCTGTATGAAAAAGGGAATACCGAAGTGCAGTATCTCAATACAGCTAAAAATGCTTTTTATAGTTTTCTCTGTAAATGGGCAACTCCTTCTTTGAGTGTGAACAGTTTTGAATGATTGCTCCCATATCTTTATGGTTCTATTCACAGATTGGTTATCTGAAAAAAAATGGAGATGGAACTTTATTATTTAGTGTAGTAAATTCATCTGATCCAGAAGCAGAAGGTAAAAGCCATGCTCTTTCAAGCAAACATTTCTAGTCTTGAATGTTGTAACAGATTTTGAAGTCTTAACTGTAGATACAGATACTGTGTAGTAGAGATGAGTTTTAAAGTAGTTTTTAATTTAAAAAAAAAAAATATTATTTTCGTAATTATTTCCCAAACCATTTCCCCAAACACCCCAAAGGTGTTTCTGTTTGCCTTCCATATTTTCAATCTTCAGATACTTTGTTTTACTGATGCTAACAATGAGAAGATAAAATAATAGCTCTTTATAAACACTTTTACATTGCTACAACTTTATAAAGAGCTTGGAAGACAAGTACACTAATTTTAATACGTAATAGGCAAAACGTGGGTGAAAATGCTGTAATCCTGAGTAAATGTGCAATGCACAGATGCAAGTTCCGAATAATCTTTTACCTCTTTATTTCCTAATTTAAATCATTAGTTAAATTTCAGTTTTAAGTTTGAGTTTTTGCTCAATTTTTTTGTTTAGTTCCTTGATCTTTTCTCTTGGTTTTTTTTGTTCTGTTACTATGTTTTTTATGTTGTTTTATGCTTTTCCTTTGTTTTAATTTCAAGCTCAAGATGCAGAAGTATTGAAAGTTTGTAGTGAATGAAATGCAATGGTTTTTTGGTGCTGTGTGTCATGTTGATTTAGTACTTCCTTCTCTGCACCTTTTGAGATCAGAATTTGTTCACAGCTTTCCTGTTGTTTCACTGATGAATATATGAATGCTTTTGACTAATCACATTGAGAGACACAAGCCTGCTAAATTCTTTTTCATGTGGTAGTAAATTTTTCTGGAATGAAATTGAGCATTTTCGCTGCTATCAAGTCTCTTACCTATTTCTGAAAAAAAAAAAAGGAAAAAAAGGTATTTAATGCCTCTGAAATTATGCCACTGAAAATTTAAAGAGTGATAGTAATGGATTTCTATAAACAAACAACCACTCAGTCAATGTAAGAGACTGCTTTTATCACTTCACTAATATCTGGATATCGAAAATTTGTGAATCAACTACTAAAATAGTTACAGATGCTGCTGTATACTTTAAAAGTGAAATAAGTAAGCCATAGGTCTTGTGACTAAGACATGGAAGCATATTTATAGCTTGTGTTTGAAATTTAAATGGAGAACCTGAATCACAGTACCTACTCTTGATGTGCAGATTAAAAGACGTTTAGTCTTCATGTGAATTACAGCTCTAAAATAGCAAATTCTAATTATTCGTCATAAATTGTAAACATGAAATGCTTTTCTAAGCCTTTTTTTAAATCAAATTATTAGAGGAAGAAACTCATCCAGTGGATCTGAGTTCACTGTCAAGCAAATTATTACCTGGCTTCACTACACTGGGCTTCAAAGATGAACGAAGAAATAAAGGTAAATACCAAAGACTGTGTTTTAACTTTGTGGTCATTAAATGTTTGAGCAATTACTTGATATAAAATAAATTTGGCTTATACCTGTCTCAATATGCAAGTTCACTTGGTTATTTTTATAATAGATAATTATTCCATTAACAGCAGAATGCAGTTTTTATTTGATTGGATTTTTTGCTTATTAAAGGTAACTTAATTAGCAATATATGGATTAATATTTTGCCTTAGTGCTTTAGCCACACTAGAAGATTTCCAATAATGGTAGTCCATTTCCTCTGGGGAAATAATTTTTCCAAAGTAATTGCACTTACCATTGAGAAACAACTTCCAGTCATTTGCATTTTTGCATCATATGACAAGGATTTTGCAGACTGTGGATTTTTTTCCCTGGTATTATTGATAGGTTTTAATAGTTTCTAATCTGCTCTCCAGAAACTGACTGGCAACCCGCAGTAAAGTAGATGCACACAAAATGTGGAAATACGAAAGGGTGTGTGGCCGTGAATCTTTTTCTTCTCAGAGTGGGGTGGATAACATAGTTCTTGGTTTTCCAGTAGTATATGTATGTTTGTTTATATGGTTAAAATAGTTGTGCTGATTCTAAAGTCTGGAAGTGTCCTTGGGATACTGCTCCTGCTTTCAGTTGGAGAAAAAAATATGTGGCACTTCCTCTATCTGTTTCAGAAAACACAATCTTTTTTTTCCCGAGTGATCTTTTACACTTGTGCTAATCATTTGTTGTGTCTTTCTTTTACCTGTGTAGTAACCTTTCTTACCAGTGCCAATACAGCGCCTTCCTTGCAAAACAACTCTATATTTCATGATTTGAAACCAGATGAGATGGAGCTCCTGTACTCAGCATATGGTGATGAAACTGGGATCCAGTGTGCCTTAAGGTAAGGGCCCCCTCATTAGGAAGTCTAACTTCTCATAGCAATTTTTTGCAAAGCAATTTAAACTAAATCTCAACTAAGAGCCTCCAAATCCTGATTTTTTTTCTAAAACTTATTTATAAAATAAATCTCTATAAAATTTGAAGCTAGCTTTCATCCTTCTTGGAGTTTTTTTTCGTTTGTTTTTTTGTTTGTTTGCTTTTGGGTTTTTGGGGGTGGGAAATGTTTTTGGGGGTTTTTCCATTTGTCCTTTTAAACTATCCTATTTTATTGCAAGGTTGTAATGGATCCTGTTGTTAGGGTCTTCAACCACAATATATTATAGGTTGCCACAGATTTAGTGTTTTGCTTTAAACCCAGCAGAAAATAAGTTTAAAAAGGCAAGTAATATATTTCAGTGGCTTTAAAACAATGATGTTTTTCAAGGGGTTTTGAAAGAGTTAAAGCTACTTGAAAAGAAAAATGCCACTTATCATTAAATTGTCGCTTGTGGAGGGAAAGAAATAATCGCAGGCTTTTTATCTCTTGTGTTTTGTTTTTTAACACACTAACCTACCGTCATTGATAGTCCAAGTCAAAATTTGCTGGTACTTGTGGAAAAACAAGTTGCAGGTGTACTTTATTATTAAAATAAAGGAAAAAACTCTGTGTCTTGAAGTCCTTAATTGCTTTTCTAAAGAAGCAAAAAAGAGTTAAAGTACAAAGAAAATGTAGGTGTAATGCAGTGTATTTGGGGAGAACCATATTTTAAGTAGAAGGACTTTTTCCAAAAGTAAACGTTTCGTGTAATGCTTATCTCCATTCCTACTAGCTTACAAGAATTTGTGAAGGATGCTGGAAGTTACAGCAAGAAAATAGTTGATGATCTTCTGGACCAGATCACTAGTGGCGACCATTCTAAAACTATTTATCAGCTAAAGCAGGTGTGTCCTGGATGCACTGAAATCTCTCAAATTCATCAGAATGAGAATGAACCTATTGGATTTTTAACATTGAGTGAGATGCTTTGTTTTCCACTGTCAGTTTAAGCAATGCAAGCTTAGCTGTTCAAGCAACCATGAACCAAATTAGAGCGTGAATTAATCAGCAGAGGAGGAATCCTTTTCACTGGCTAGGTCAGTTCTCCAGTGTGGTTCACTGTGTGACTGCAGAAGGGAGGAGGCAGGGGATGCAGCATAACGGGACCAAGCAACTGGATGGTGTTTGGCCAGCCTCGTCACTCAATGTTGTGACTTACATATCTACTTCTCAGTTACATTGCAATGCTTTTGTTAAGGTTTTGGGCTTTTTCTTGATTGAAAGGCATAATACATTTCTTGTGGAAGGATTAATTATTTAGAACATGGAAGTAAAATTAAAGAACAGGTTAATTATCAGTGTAGCAGTCTGTTACCCCCCAGTGCTAACTTTTACATTCATGTAGTGTGTCTACAGGAAAAGCTTTTAACTTACTTGCGAAAGCACTTTCCTGATGAGTTTCATACTGGGACTAGAGAAAAGAATTTTCTCAGAAATATGTATGATTCTAGTGAGACTGTTTGCATTCCCAAGACAAAATAAGCTAAAAGAAATTGCAAAGTTTCTGAAGATAAATTTCATGTAATCTTCACTTTGAAAACCACTCGTAGTTTGAAATAATTGTCTGCTATTTAAAATGCTGACATTCTGAAAGATGGAAGAATAAAGAAAGGGAGGCAGGGTGGGAAGATGGAAAGTACTTAGACTTCCTGGCTTGGTGGAAATGAGATTATGCTAAATCTTTGCAGACTTAGAAGTGGAATAGGGTGGGTGGTGTTTGGAAATAAGGAGACAATAGAATGAAGAACACTGATGATCCTTTAGAATTTTCTGGGTGTTTTTCCCTATGGGAAAAAGATTGCACATATAACAGGAAGAAATGTAAAGGATTAGTTCAAAAAGTTAAAAACCAATATTTTGAATACTCTTCTACATATAGGAATGTGTGTATGCAACACAGTCAACTTAGCTTTAATAAAATGTGCCTTTGCCTTCTACCACATTTTTCTGTGAATGTCATTCCAGGTGAGAATTTCTGAAGACCTCTCAAATGGTCAATGGCTATTTACATTTGAAAATGCCGTTCAGTTGTGACGTGTATATATGCTGATTTTACACAATTAAGTGTGTTTCAGTGATCATATGCCATGGTGTTTTATGCTTGAGCATTTTGTGCTGCTGCATTTGAGTAAGAATTTGTATCTCTGAAAGTACAGCCTTGAATGATTTGTGATCAGAAGTTACTGAAATATTGAAAAAGATACTGCATTTGAATATAAAGTTAGTGAGCAGAAGAAATAGTATAAGGGAACTCAAAGATTAGTTAAAATGCATAATACTAAGGTATTTAAGAACAGCAATTGTTACATTGTAATTGTATTACAGATATGTGAAAAAGTTAGCTGTCTCTAGCCTCCTTTTGTGTGTGAAGTTTGAATATACTTGAAATGGTACAAGAAAGATGTCTTTCTCATGTGTTGAATATAAGCAATTATTGGTATTCTTTCTTTCCAGAGGCGAAACATCCCAGTAAAACCACTGGATGAAGTTAAAGTAAGTTATGCTGATGCTCAGTTTGGGGTTTTTAACTGGAAAAACTGTTTTGGCATTTAAAGTAGAGAAAGTGAAGTTCTCTGAGCTTCCAACATTCAAGTTCTTTATTTTATTTAATGTGCCTCTGTTCTGTATGGTAATACAGAAAAGATTAGTAAGTGGAGTATGTGAGAAAGAAGAGGCTTTAGGTTATTCCTAGAGAGGCTGTCCTGGTTAGTTACAGATTGTTGGTATGACTGTAGGTGGTTGCCCTGGAGAAGAGCTGGCATTCAATTTTTTGTGAAGGTTCTACTCAAACATCACAAAATGTGACGGTGTTCTGTGGTGGCCCAGGACCTCATTGTGGAAAACAAGTAAATTACACAAACATTCTCGGGAACATTCTTAGTAAATATAAGATGTTAAATGCTAAGGTCTAAAGTATTTCTTTGTTCTTTAGGTTCTGCCAGTTCTTATTAAAGAAGAACACAAGTTGCGTAATACCTGTCTGGATTCTTCCAAACAGATTATGGTAAAATGCTTGGTGGGTAGGGGAGGGAAACAACAGGGAAAAAACCATATAACAAACAAAAAAGTAGTATTGAGACATTATTTTGTTTCAGTGCATGGTCTGAAGTAGAATGTTAAAATTACAGTATCTAGAATAAGGTTTCAGTACTGAAAATGAATTCTCTGATATTCAGTCTGTTTTTGTTTGTGGCTTTATTGTTCTGTATCCTCCAGCTTATTTCAGCATGCTTAGCTAAGTCTCAGAGGCAGAAAGGTCACATATGAATCCAAAAAAGATACTTGATCTGATGAATGATATTTGAGGTTCAGCCTGCTGTAAAATTGGAAAAAACCTCATTAATATTTATCACTTTTACCACATCCATTGAAAATGTCCATTAGAAAGCATGGGTAAATAATGCATATCTAATGCTTTTACAGCTTCTAGTCAAATCTTTCTTTACGTGGTACAGGTTTTATCTTGCAAATTACCTGTGACAATAGAAGATATGCACTGCGTTCCATGGCAATTCGCATAAAAATTGTATGGATCACATTATAACAACTAAAAGAATGCATAGTTTTATAAATGTTACTTATGTTTTGTGGAAAGGTGTGGACTTCTCTAGAAGGTGACTGATTAAGTTATTTCATGAAAGTGCTAGGTTTCATTTTCATATTTCTAAAAGATAATACCTGGTTGTGTGTTTACCTGAGTGTCTCATTTCTCCTGCTGGAAAGGCACCCTCAGAGATTTCTCTGTTTTGAAGCTTAGTGACTCTGATTTCTTCCTTTGTGCCATTATATTAGCAATATTGCAACGGGTGTGGAAAGAAAGGGAATTGTGCAGTACAGGCTGTATTTCATTATTCAAATGGATAGAAAAAATACTAGAGAGGCCAGCTCCAGCTGATACTGTGAAGAGGGAGGCCCACTGTACTAAAAATTTCAGTAAATCCAATGTTCACATATGGAGAAGATGAAGGACACTGGTAATACTGCAACGGTTCTGCCATGAGAGATGGGTGACTTGAATATGTAATTGAGTTTCAGCAGTCCTGGATCCTGAGATAAAAGCCTTGGATTACTGTGCGCATCCCTGGCCATTCATATGACTGGTCTGTCCAGGCACCTTTTTGAGCTGTCTCTGAATTTCAGGTTTGCCAAGATGGTTATGGATGCTCCCGTCTCAGGTGTTAAGATACACGCTTCTGGGAGAATGGATTTGTGCCTTAAAGATTGGAAAGTTACATGACAGCTTGTCACTTTTGCTAGTCTTTCTATTTCTTGTATTTTAATAGGTTGGAGAACCTGCTGGAGACAGTAACACTTCTGACTTGGACTTTCTCTCCATGAAGCCATATTCAGATGTATCTCTTGATATTTCTATGTTAAGTTCATTAGGTAAGTAACTAAATATACAAGACATCAGTTACGGTTTAGTTGTACCATTTAGACAAAACGACAGCTGGGTTTGCTAAGACTAAAAAAGGTATTTGAAAAGTAGCAGTAAGTCTGCATTTGACACAGGTGAAAGTCTAGGGCTGATAAATGAAACCTTGCTCTGTTTTGCTTTTGAGAAATCCATGTATCCAAGCTAACTTCTCCTGTACAACTGAAGGAAACAAAGTATTTGCACCTCACTATTTTGATAGCTTTGCTTGTATTTCATGTGTTCATAGTAACAAAAATTTTAAGAATTAGTGTGAAGCTTTCACTCAGAAATGATGTTGCTTCATATGAGGTCTTTTAAAATAACTTGGGAATTAGGCAAGTATGTGAAACTTGATCATATTGCCACTCAGAATATCCCAAAACAAAAATGAGAAGAAACTTCTGGTGTTGGAAACTTCTGGTGTTTATCTTCAGCTGTGTAAAAGAATTTGGATGCTGTTTGAAATAAATGCCTTTGATAGTTATCCTTTAAATACCGCAGGAAGTACTGTTGCCACTTCTGCAGGCAGCTGAGCTGGTCAAATGTCAAAAAATGTCATCCAAGCAAACAATCTGCTTATGTTTTAAGGTACTTTTAATTCAGAATGTGAAAGAGGCCAAACTGTCTATTATAAAACACAGCCAAACTAATTGAAGACTTAAAGGGAAAAAAAGATTTCTACAAATTTCTCACATAGGCACAGTTTGAAAATTATGCTGATTATGCTGTCTGGCTCTAATTTTATTGCAGTTCAGTAAAAAAGGAATGAATATCCATTTTGTGGATAATGTTTAGACATACCAGTCTTACTGTAAATTTCATGCACCACTGAAAGTCACTTGTATTCTTTGACCTTTCTGTAAATAATCATACTTCTAGATTAGTTGGCTTCCAGAGAGAGTTTATGACATTACTTCGTATCATAATTCTTGCAAAATTAACATTTAAGAAAGAGAAGGAAGGAGTTTATCTTCCTGTTAAAGGTTGAGGGAATTTTTTTTAGGTCTTCAATGAAAGAATAGCATATATGGGCACATATGACCAGTTCTTTCCCATCTCAGAGTTTTATTTGGCTTACTACAAAATCAGTGTAGCTGGAAAAGACACTGTTCTTAGAACCTTCTGTGATGGGGATTTCTTTGCCTCCATAGATTTCTTGTTCTGTTTTAACTGTGTTTTGAGTTAGATATATAAGTGATCTTTTTGCTGACTCACTTTTGCCACAAACTAAATGCGAGGATGGTGAGACACTGGCACAGGTTGCCCAGAGAAGCTGTGAGTTGAACTGGAAGTGCTCAAGGCCAGGTTTGATGGGGCTTTGAGCAGCCTGGTCTAGTGAAAGGTGCGTATGGCAGGGGGTTGGAACAAGATGGCTTTTAAAGTCTCTTCCAACCCAGGCCAGCCTGTCCGTGTCTGGCATTTAACAGATAAGGAAGACGAATTAAGCTCTTACAGCTGTTTAAATACTGGGAGTCAGTTCAGTTTCAGCCATTTCTGGCATTTTCCTTCATCTTCCAGTACTGCATAGGTCTGCAGCTGTTGCTTTTTAGAAGTGCAAGGGAAAATGCAAGATTGTGGTAATTTGTGTAATAGACAGTGCTTGTATTAATTAAATTTAGAACTTCTTTATAGTAACTTGGTAATTCATGGGTCAATGTACATGTGCTAATTATGGGTTTTGGTTGGTGGCTCTTAGGAAAAGTGAAGAAGGAGCTTGATCATGATGATAACCATCTACATCTGGATGAAACAGCTAAGCTGCTTCAGGACCTTCATGAAGCTCAGGCTGACAGAGTGGGATCCCGGCCATCATCCAATTTGAGTTCCCTCTCCAATACCTCTGAAAGAGACCAACATCATCTTGGTAAAGTTAGCTGTGTCACAGAAGTTGCAGTACTTGTGCTCTATTTGAAATTGGTTTTAAACTTACATTGTAATTTACATAAATCTCTGTGGGAAACTACTCTGATAAAAGTGTGCTGACTGATCATGTTTTAATTTTTAAATATGCGTGGCAAAGATAACTAACACGACATAGTTTTGACCTCCACAACTAAGACCACTAATTGTAGTTTCCTATTTTTTGATTACGTGTGATTGAAGTAACTGTCGAGTAAATTGATACTCACTGGCAATTCCCTATAAGCACTTGCAATTGATGCCCTTGGTTACACTAAGGAGAATATAATGATTATTTTACTTCAGCATAGTTGTATGCAGCAAGTAATGTTTGGGACTCTACAACAGCATTTCATTGTCAACTGTAAAATTCAGTGATAGGATGATAGTATAACTTACTGCTTAACAATTTGGTGCCATTTCTGAGAAGGTAGAAGATGTTGGATGGATGATACTCTGTTGCATTTTGTATAATTTTTCAACTCAAAGTGATAGCATAATGATTACTTTTCCAAAAATTATCTAAATTACTAAGAATCTTGTGATTTTTTTCATAACCTCCTGTTTAAGTATCATTTAAATGTCTGTCTTGTTTCAAAAGTCAAAAAAGAACATGTGAAATAACCATGCTGTTTATATGTATAAGTATCTCAATTTTTTTTCTTTACTTTTAAAGGTTTTGATTTTTTTTTTCCCATGTTCAACAGGAAGCCCCTCTCATCTGAGTGTTGGAGAACAGCAAGACATGGTTCATGATCCCTATGAATTTCTTCAGTCTCCAGAAACCTCAAATGCTACCAGTAACTAATCTAACATGTACAATATTTATTTTGTATTTTAATTCTATTCTGCTTTTATAAAGTTTTTGTCCATGACAGAAACTGCATTTTTGTCCTCTTTTCTATGAGGATTGCTGTATAATATGAATCATGTATACAGGATTAAACAAGCAAACATAAAAAAACCCCAACCCCAAATTAGTGCATCATGTTTTTAGCAGTGTGCCAAGAACTGCTTTCAATTTGTTTGTTAAGGGAGAGGTGTGTGAATTTTGACTGAAAACCATCAAATAATGTGTTAGAAAAATTTGTATTTTATAGACACTGAAAAGTGATAGTTTTCCCAGAATCATGGCAGCAGTCATTAAATGTTTGCAATACAACTATCTACTAGTTCTGTTCAGGTCTTAACCTGAACATCTCCAAGGAGGAACAAACAACTGCATGAATTGAGATCATTACTATGTTTTCCATCTCCTCATGCTAATAATCTGTAGAAATTGTTTTTAAACATTTCCCCATATTTTTAAATCTTTTTTAAATCACTGTAGAGAGCACTTAATTTGAGAGCAACAGTACATAGTAGTTGCAGTAAAATGCTCATTTACAAGACTTCTACCCTGAATTTGAAAAAGATAAATGTTTTTGTGATCCCTTGTATCTTGAAACACAAAGAAAAGATAATACTTGTATTTTGTAATATGATGTGTATATCTCATAGGATTGAAAAATATTGGATAAGATGTGCTTTTCAATAATTTCAAAATAAATCTTTTATAATACATCAGTATTGAAACTGAGGGGTTTTGTACTATTGCTATGTGCAAGCAGACAAATGTTATTAATTTACGTTATTTTGTAAATATTGATAAAAATAGAAAAGCAGTTTTCATGTATAACAAATATGTTATTCTTGCCAGGGGAAAGTTTGCTTCCTTTACTAAGTCTGAAATACTGAAGAGGTTTGAGTGGAATTCATGCGCTGCTTCAAAAGATGAATTTTATCATGGCACATGATAAAAAACCTGTCAGATTTTAGGAACCATCAAGGAAGTCAATCAGATAACTGATAGTAAAGTCTTGATAAAGCCTAAATAGGATGATTGTTTCATTCCAAGCAGGAGTGGTGAAGAAAGCACACGGCGAGGCTTTTCTGTCTGGGAGTTGTTAGGAATGTGTGTGGCAGTGTGCTTGTGCTCCTTTGCTGCTCCTGCATTCTGACTCATCATGACCGTGGGTTCTTGGATGTGACAGGGATGATCTGCTGCACTGTGGCCGTGTTGTTGGAGAGGGTTTGCGTGGACACACAGCCTTGTGTTGGTCTGCAGCTTGCCAAAACAATTCCAGTTGAAAAGTGTGTTTAAAACTAATGTGGTTTTAATCTCTAGTAGGTCTGATTTCTCATACAGTAATATAAATTGATTCCTTTGATAAATGATAAATTATAGTTACAGTTGGTGAGGAAATCTTTATTGAAACACTTGCTGTTGAATTGCCTGCCTTAGCTCTTGAATAAAATTCCACAGTAGAATGTTTAAAATACCCCTCTAAACGAATGTGCGGGTTTGTTTTGGTTTTCGTTTGAACTGCAGTGTTTACTACTGAAAACTGAAATAATGTGCAGTATCTTATTTTGTACCTTCACCTTGGATTTCAGACAGAATGCACTCACACTCAGGGAAATTCTGTAGACAGGTCTTTATGGGCTCAGTGAGTTGGTTGTGTAAAAGGCTGGATGTTGTTTGCGTCATGACTGTACCAGAGAGCACTTTGTGCCTAAGGAAGGTTTGTTTATTTGTTCATCGTATGTGGCCCTTCAGCAATGTTAGTTATGCACAGCAATCTCCAACTGCTGTTCCATGGGTGCTGGACAATCTTTTCAATAGGCCTACTGCCTGCATTCCCCAGGAAAAAAGTGCTTTTAGGGCAAAACTTCCCAGAAGCAAATACAAATGTTTTTGTTATGGTGACTTCTCGTAAGTGACAGACACTGACTTGTAACCTGTTTGCTGAATGTGTTGATGTGCATGAGTGAGCTCCCTAAATGCTGCAAAAAAAGCTTTCATGTTTCTTTGAGAAATCTCATTCTCCTATATTTTATAGAAAGATTGGACTCTTGAGTTTGCAGCCTCTGGTAAAAAAAAAGCCAAAATTTTAAGGTAAGTGGTTGAAGTAACTTCTTCCATTCACTTGTTTGTCGCAGTGCATTTTTACTGATTCTCAAGCTGAAAGAGAATCTCCTGCTCCTCTTCCTTGTTGGTGTATGTGCCTGTGCTTGTACCAGTGGTATGCTGTTGCATTTTCGAAATGATTCTGGTTTATTTGAAAAAAAGCCTTAAGAAGAAATTTGCCAGTCCTTTTCTTACTTATTTGAAGGGTAAAAAATTCTCTAAGCTGTGTCTTATTTGCTGTTGTCTATGCAGGTGATAAAGTCATATACATAGAAAAGCTTTGAACTAATCAGTAAAGGCCTGTAATCTTATGGTCTTATTTAAATATTAAGAATTTTAAAAACTTGATTTAGTTCTGTGAGTTTATTTACCATGTATAATTATTTGTTTAATCCAAGATAAACACCATTCCTTTCTATTGTGTCTGGTAGATATTTTCTTTTTGGCTCATTTGGAAGAGGACTCTGTGTCAGCGGCACCTCGTTAAAATCTGTAATACATAGCGTGTGACATCTTCTAGCTAGGTGGCATCCTATGTCAACAAACTATGTGAGTTCCCATCAGCAGGAATATTTCTGATGGTGCCATTGAAATAGAGGGGAATTTCCCAGGGTGTTTTGTAAAATCAACCTGGGGTTTCTATAAAAAATAGAGTAAATTAAATGCTGTATCAAAAATTCTTTTGTACTAAGGATGTAAGCAATGGTAAGAGAAATCTTAAATCTATTCTTCCACAGGGTAGAAATATATCAGTGAAAATGAAAAGTGGTTTAAATAACTGTGTTTATTCTTTTGTATGTCTATCAACAATCTCATGTTTTAGCCCAGTCATCTTCAGCGGCAGCAAAGGGAATGTTGAGACTGTATTGCACACATGGCAAACATCTTTGTAAACAAAGATTCAGCATGGAGCAACTTTATTCCACTGTCTGAGATTCATAAGTATAGGGACAGAATTTACCTGAAAATATTAGGAAAAAAGTAGTAGCAAAAAGTCTTTCTAATGTTCCTCTCTTGCTCTTTATTAAAAAAAAAACTTAAAAAGCACAAAGACATTTTTCAAGTCATGTAGTTGTTTTGCTTGCTGGCAGATGCGTTGCTATGATGAGAGATTTATGCAGATGAGACCTAAACAGCTGACCGGCAGCAATAACCTGATTTCTCCACCCCTGCATTCCAGAGTGAAGGGCTGGTCCTTACCATGCCACTCATTTTTATTTGTTGCTTTGCTGTTGTTTATCTACTTGGCCACAGTAGGATATGGAGTCTGCACACCATTACTTCCATATGGATGGAAAGACACTGCTTTTTCTGGTTTGGTTTTTTCTACCCTTCTACCATCCTTCTTGGAATATGTTTTATTATAAATGCTGATCTGTCTGCTAATAAGGGGAGGGGAGAAGCAGCCCATCCACCTCACAAGGAGGGCTAGGGCATCTCCAAGGGATGGCATTTATTCCTAGTGCATTTAAACCCTCACTTGAGTGTTGCAGAACTCAGTTGATTTGGATTAGTTGGGTTTGTGTTGCAGGAGAGTATGTGTGTATATAACTGTAAATGTGAATTATGTGTTTAAAGATCTTTTAAGTGGTGGCTGCAAGTAAAGGGGCAGGGGGTGGGAGAGCGAGAAGAGCCGCAAATGTTTGGAAGCCAGGGGGCAATGCTTTGCAGTTGAATGATTTTTCCCAGACTGATCAGAAATTACTATTAATCTTAGAAAGTAAGACTGGATGCTATTTTTGCAAGGAAAGACCCCTCAGAAGCAGTCCTGTGAAAAGCAGATTTCTATTTGCGTATGGGGCACTCAGTCCATCGCTGCAGTATTAAAACTTGGTGAATGTGTAGTGGAATTATGAACTAACACTAACTTTATTTTCAGAAGGGTCAATCTGAATAACAAGAAATACCTTGTTTTATGGTAGGTTTGCTTCTTTGGCAATTCATTACAGAGCACAGTGAAGTTCTGCACAATGTTCAAATAAGACTTTTCATTTTGCATGCGAGAGGGGGAAAGGTTTAACAGCATAATGAGAAAGAAAACACTGATAAGCAGTATTTCATTCACTTTTTATGTACAAAACACAGATTGTTGCTAGGAAATGGCAGGGTGTCAATGGAGCACTCTTATGACAGCTCTGTAATTCTTGTTGAAACAGAGGTTGAGCAGTCAGCACAGCTGTAGGTCTAATGCTAAAGGTTTTTGGCAATGTCTTTAAGAAAACAGTCTTAATTGTGTCCCTGCTTTCGCTTCTTTTGAACATACACTGGAAAAATCAGGTTGCTGATGGTTATCATGCCTTTATAGATGACCAGCAGCCTTGCTGAAGCTCTGATGTTCCTGCAGTCCTGTTTTTTCAATCATTTGCATCCTCTGTCATATCAGCTGAGTTGTATGTCAACTGTGTTGTGTCCGAAAACCATTTACAGTGCTGGAGAGACCCAGGGAAGGAAGACAGAGACCTGTAAATCCAGTGGCATGCTGCATTTCTTGCTCAGGAATCCTTGGAAGAGATGACAGATGAGGTTATCGCATTCAGAGGTCTTCCCATGTATCTCTTTCTCTGGAGGAGGAGATAGGTCTAAGCTAGGAAGACATGAAGAATCCTACCAGCTGTTGTGGAGACTTCTTTTGATGCTATTTTCAAAATATAATTGGTCTATACCAGCTGTGGAATGTAGTAAGAGGTTTTGATTCTAACACTGACAAAAGTATAAAAGAGAAGGCAGCCAAAACAGGCATTTCTCACCTATTTGCCGAAGTGTTTCTATGTTCTAGCTGACAGAGGATTTAAATATAAGAAATATTGAGACTTTTTTTTTTTTTAATTTCTGCCTCTTTTAGCAAATATTTGAAGAGGCAAAATCCTGAAACTTCTGTATCTCTGGACTGGTCCTTTCTAAATCAGATTTTTTTTCCTCCAGCTTAGCTGCAGTTCTATTTCTGATGAGTAATAATAACTTTGCCTAGACATCATAGGAAATAATTGCATTTGGGCACACAATGAGACTTCCTGGACTGGTGAAGAAAACACACCTTCCCATTGTCCTCGTGTTGTGTCAGTGAGCAGTCATTCTCTTCAAAATATTGGTAATTGCTGTCATGGTAACAAAACAAAAACGTAGTGTGGCAACTATTTTCAGCTTTGCACATGTGATATCTCTCCTGGCTGTAAAACACTTCAGTTTTTAACCAGGACAAGAGGTGTCCTCTAGTTTAAGCCTGGCATGGATAATTTTTTTCTGAACAATGATCCAGGTGTATGTGGGGATTTGTTTTGTTTTGTTTTGTTTTGTTTTGTTTTGTTTTGTTTTGTTTTGTCAGGTTTTTTCAGGCAGATTTAAAGGGGAGCAGGTTTAAAGGTGGGAGGAGAATGACAGGACAACCATTGCAGAGTGATCAGCTTATTCCTAGTAACTGTGCTACTCATGAACACCTCTGCAGCTGGGATGGGGTTGGCCCTGGAATTCTGGGGGCCCTGGCAATACCAGCCCTTGAGTTCTTTAGCACAAGACGAACCAAGCAAAAATGACCACAGGAGCTTCACAGGAAGCTGTGATCATGTTGCAGCTTGTAGGAAAAAAAGGTTCCTCAAATGGCTGTAGCAAAACAGCCAAGAAAACAGTGGGAAGGAAGGTGAGATAAGCTGGCAAGGAGGGAACAGCTTTGGAGGAATGGGGGTGAGTTATGAACCAAGTGTGCACAGCTTTCATGTGCGACCTTTTTCTTGGGCTTTTGCAATAACGATTTATTGCAAAAATTAAATGCATTTCATGCATGTTTTCAACAATGACTTGTAAGAATTGTAAACAGCACCCAGAAACATCCAACCCTAAGGAAGGCACTTCATCTACTTCTGAATATTAGGGAGCATTTCTAGTAAACTATTGTCTTAGTATGTAATTCTACTGAGTTCGGGAAGAAAATGGAGCTTGAGGGGTTTTTTAGAGTGTAGATTTACTTCCTGTTCTGAAGAAGGCATGCTGACCTTGCCATGTTTGGGTTTGATTCCAGGGAAGAGGATTCAAAAAGGTAGAAGAAAGAATATTGTAATGGAGGATTAATTAGTTCCTAATACTAGTAATTAGATTTTCAATCCCCGCAGTTCTGTGACATGTCACAGGCTACTTAAAATGTGAGAAAGGGTGGAGGGTAATATTTAGCTTTCAGTCAGTATGTATAAAAACCTGAAAAAAAAATTTCTCTATTCTGAATATTGAAAATCCACTCTTGCGAGGGATTGTGAAATGAGAGGGAAAGGTGCAAAATGAACATAGGTCTGACTTGCACAGAGGAAAATAAGCTAGACTGGATAATTTTTTTTTCATTTTCTCTTATTATACTGAAGCTATTACCAATAAAACAAACCATTTTAAGTCATTTGATACAAAACTGTTAGACGGGGCACATACTTGATCACAGTTTGTTCTCCTTTGAGCATTTTGTCATTAATACACTTGATGCCTTCTTAACTTGTTTTGACACATCGCTGGTCTTCCAGTCATTGCTTACTTTCTCACCGTGTTGCTGCTACAATTGACCCAGCAGTGAAAAACGTGCCAAGAAAAAGTTGAATTATTCTGCTCCAGTCTTTGGCAGAAATAAGCATGAACATGTCATCAAGAATCAACACTTTTATCTCTGCAAAGACAATGTATAAATTATTAGAATAAGGAAACAAGTTCCAGGTTTTAGGGATATTCTGATTTTTTTTTTTTTTATGGCTTGTCCATATTAACAAAACTTTATAATTATTCTGATCATTCATACTTGTACTGTCATTACATATATAAAATTCCATATCTTTTATTAAAGCAATCTTTTACTACAACTTGTAAACTCATAAGAAGAGAGAAGTTATTCTGCTCTTAAATGTTTAGAAGTGCTTTCCTAAAAATAATTTTGCTGCTTCAAGGTACAAAATTGATTAAAGCACTGCTTCTATTTTATGGATCCCTACAATTTTTTTTAGAAGTCTGTCACACTCTTATGTGTAGAATAAGGCCACTGCAGTATCACTAGCTGCCTTGAAACTTAGTCAAATTTAGTCATGCTTTTATCATACTTGTTAAACTAAGGCCAAATTCACAAGTGTTACCTGTATTAAATATATTTTTCACCTTCATTCAGTTACTGCACTGTATCTTTGCTAACTTCCTCCCCTGATTTAGACAGTGTTAGAGGGATTTAGTAAGGCAGTACCTGCTGCTTGCCCAAGCAGTAAGGAGAACAGATCAATAAATGATTGAAAGGTGGGTGAGGAGCTGAAGGGAGGGGAGTCTACGACTGCAAGATTGACTGATAATAAAGTGCACAGTAAGCAAGTCTTTCTGAGATCCCAGAATCAATCAGGTTGGAGACCTCTGAGATCACTGAGTCTACCCTTTGACTGATCACCACCTTGTCAACCAGACCATGCCACTGAGAGCCACGTCCAGTTGTTTCTTGAACACCTACAGGGATGGTGACTCCACCACCTCCCTGGGCAGCCCATTGCCATGTTTAACAGCCCTTTCCATGAAGAAATTCCTCTTGATGTCCAACCTGCACCTTCCCTGGGGCAGCTTGAGGCCATTTCCTTTTATCCTGTTGATGGTTGCCTGGGAAGAGAGGCCGACTCCCACCATGCTACTACCTCATTTCAGGTACTTGTGGGAGATTTGTACATTAAACCAAATTACAATATGCTAAAGGTGAGTTGGGCTTTTTGTTTTTCCTCATTCATTTTCAGGCAGCCAAAAGCCAGGCACGTGCTATCCAAGTGCTTGCAGTAAGGGTATTTCAGACTTTGATGACCACAGTAAGTGACCAAATAACTTTGTGGAAGCCAGAAATTACTGATGCGTGTTTTACAATCAATGAGAGATGCTTTCTCTCTTTGCAGTGGTTTTCTGGATAATATCTCACTTCTTGGAAGAGTTAAACACATTCACTGCAAATCAAACACCACCATCAACTTTTTTCAATAGTTGGTAAAGAAATCAGCTTTGAAATTTCCACTTCTTTTCTATATACACTTCAGGAATTTCCAGCTCTTACTGTGCTTCCAGTTTGTTTCTAGTCTATCTATAAATATCTTTAAGTTAGGTACCAGCAGCTTTGATTTGTTTTAGAATAATGTTAACTCTTCATTAGGATTTGGAGCAATTTGGAATTGCTCTTGAGAAGCAGGGGCTACAGAACTGACTTGGGAGCACAAGAAAAGTGATCTGATGGAATCGCTTTTCTTAACTAAGTTTTTAATTCAAAACCTTGTCTTTTCCCTGGTCCTCCTAGTCCTGCAAGTGGGGACAGGCTTTGTATTTCTATCTAGCATGGGTTGACATTTACTCTGCTAAGCAGAACTCAGCACCTTGTGAAAACACATGAACAGCACAAACTGCTGGGTTTGCAATCCAGGACTCACAGTCATCCTACCCCAGTTCTGAACTGGGTGGTTTAATTACAATGGTATGAAATACATTGACTAGGCATGTGTTGGGATGTTGAAGGATGACTCCTTCACTCAATGAGTGTTTTTCTTGCACTATACAAATATTTGTTCTGTCTCATTTTCTGGAACATAAATGGAAATATTTTTAAAATAATAATAGTAATAATAATAGCACTCCTTGAGCCATGCAAATCTTTTAGCATAATTTTTTTACATGCCTTTCAATCTTGCCTTTTGCATGGTTGCAGAAGAAATATGACATTTGAACTTCAAAGGTTAGGTTAGCTGAGTGTTGAATGGATGTAATATAACAAAGCTAAAACTGACTGCTTGTAACTTCATGTATATATTTGCTTTATATAGAGAAAACTGAAAACTTTTCTGTATTCTATGCTGTTAATATGCATGATATTGGATCCAAAAATTTTTGTGTACAGGGCTCATTCTTTAACATATTCATCTGAATGAAATATCTGTTATATCTCTTATGCAGAGAGCCATGTATGTCTTTTTTTCTGCTCAATTGAAGAATGCTAATCTAGTACAGAAAAAATATAATATTCTGTCAAATGTCCACAGGCAAGATTTTTATGAATGACAGAACAGTTGAAAATGGTATCTTACATGTTCTGTACCTTGTTTGACCTTTTTTCTGTAACAGCATGATGCACAAAATCTTGATCACAGTGAAGATGATTTGACTTAAGTGGAGGCAAAATTTGCTGCAGTTGTCTAGAATGCTCTTTTCTGTTCTATTGCCAAACTATGAACAGTATAAGGAAGCTGGTAGGAAGAACTTGAAAATACCTACAAGAGAGAGGAGGAAAAGATGCTGTATTAGGAACCTCCTATATGGAAAACGGGGCAGGATTTGCCTTGGTCTTCTCTTCACATTTAGTCTGAGTAATTTTTCTTGTGAACAACCAGATGGTGTTTCTCTCTTGTTGCCTGTCCTCTATCTAAGGAGAGCAGCAGTTCTTGAAAGCAATAAAAATCTGTAGGTTGGCCATTATTTAAAGGATTGATGTTTGAAAAATCAAAGACTAAAACTGTGGAAAGCACTTGATGCTGTTATTGAAAAAAGTAGGAAAGAGGGAGAGAGAAGAGAAAAAAAGTAAGTATTTTGGTAAAATAACAGTGAATGGTCACCCTTTTCTGCCGTGCTGTGCAAAGGCAGAACTGAAATTTTATTGGAATTTGCATTTTGACACTTGCAAGTGAAATGGTAATTCTTCAAATTTGTTTGAGATCATGAGGATAATTCTATTTCTTTGGACATGTTCGGACCTCTGCTCTTTGTTAGTGTGCCTTTTGCTGCATATTGTATACTCAGCCAAGCTCAGTGGGCACCACAGAGTGTAGAGAAAGCTGGTTCCAGGTTTCTAGGTCACCTGTTTGTTTGTCAGTTTGGTTAGTCCAGGTAAATGGCCCCAAAGTTAAATATCCACACCTTTAATCGGGAATACGTACAGTTGCATTTTTAAATCTCTGGACAACAAGCACTGAACTCTGTTTATCAGGCACAAACAAGCTCTACCTTTTGTAAGCAGTGGCAGATCTTCCAAATAATATTTTCCATACCATTATATACTAAATTAAGCTCTAACAAATTTTCTTTTGTGCTTTGAGAACAATCAATCTGAAGCTTGTAATATTTTTGAAGGTTTTTGGGTTGTTGTTCTTTTCCATTATCTTGTTCTTTTACTGCTGCCTCAGAGCCAGAGTTCTGAGGGTTTTGTTCTCTTATCTTCTGGTCATTAAACTACAGTGTGAAACCTGTCCCATTGAGGTCACACAATATGGGTTAAACTGCTTCTGATACAAGACACACAGAAAACTTGTAACACTGTTCTTGATGAATGAAATTACTGAATAACTTTTGGAGGACTAACATTTCACTTCTGCTTTTAAGACAAAGTCAAAATCCTCTGCATGCTGACAATGAATGAATGAATAGTTTATGTGTGCACAGGCTTTCTTAAGCATTAATATGGAGCTTCTATTTCAAATTATTTGCATCTCTAGGCCCTCTGTTTTAAGGTGCTTCCTTTGTCTTAGGGCTTGGCCAATGTTAATAAAATATAAATATTTATACTGGCCTTTGAATTGTTAACTGACTCAAGCAATAGCTTAGCAACTGAGATAACAGAGGAGGTTATCTCTAGCATTCTGTTCTTACCATGCTACTTTGCTGCCAGAAATGCTATGAAAGGCTCCAGAAAAAATCATCTTCTGGCTGATGGTGCATAGGGACTAGAACATTTTTGAAGTTTATGAATAAAAAAACTGGCCTGCAGTAACTCATGGTGCTATGTAGTAGTATCCCTGTTGTAATTCAGGATAGCCTTGTAACTTGATTTAAGAATGAAATTAACTGATGAAGTTACAACACTATGGGTGTGATGAGCACAGAAAGGCTCGTTGATATTTGCACTAAATCATAAAGCTGCAGACATAATTTTCTAGCAGTCTGAGTTACCAGATCCTCATGGACTTGCTTTAAATGAAGCCCTGCAATGGGCATGTGTGTGTTATGTCAGTATACATAATATATATGTATACTTCAGATAAAGAATAATGCAAGTAATTCTCCATTTTAAGGGGGTTCTTTTGCTGTTCTTCTTTATGTTTTGTGTGTTGGGGGATTTTGTTTGTTTTTGTTTGGTTGGGTTTTTGTTGTTTGGGGTTTTTTTAAAGAAACTAGATATGTCTATAATTTCATAGAATCATAAAATAATAGACAGGCTTGGGTTGGAAGGGATCTTAAAAATAATCTAATTCCAAACTCCCTGCCAAGGGCAGGGACACCTCCCGCTAGACCAGGTTACTTAGAGCCCCATCCAACCTGATCTTGAGCACTGCCAGGGATGGGGCATCCACAGCTTCTCTGAGCAACCTGTTCCAGTGCCTCATCACCTCCACAGTACAGAATCTAAACCTACTCTCTTTCACTTTGAAGCCATTCCACCTTTCCTGTCACTACCTGGCATTGTAAAAAGTCTCTCTCCATCTTTCTTAGAGGCTCCCTTTTGTGGATGCTGAAAAGCTGCTGGCAGAGAAAAATCCACCATTTTGCAAGTATTCTGTTAAGTCCTTGGTTTCAACACACCAAGCAAGATGGTTTTCTAAACACCTTGCAGGTGTGTCCTATTAGGAGCCAAACAGGTGGTGTGGGGTCTGGCCAATCACTTGGAGAGGTGGTTGGAACAGGGGCCAATGATCCCCGCCATAGACCCATGCAGGGATTATATAAGGCCTGCCTGTAATTAAATAAAAGGGGTTTATCATTTCCCTCAACCGGAGCTCTGACTCGGACCTCCATTTTTTTCTGCGTCGCCCGTGCTTCAACTGCAACACCCTTTCAGTACTAGAAAGCCTCAATGAGGTCTCCCTGGAGCCTTCTTCAGGCTGAACAATCCCAATTCTCTCAGCCTTTCCTCATAAGAAAGGTGCTCCATCCCTATAATCATCTTGGAGGCCTCTTCTGGGTTCGCCCCAACACGTCAGTGTCCTTCCTGTGCTGGCGACCCTGGAGTTGGATGTAGTGCACAAGATGGTGTCTCATGAGAGGAGTAGAGGTGTATTCCATTAATGATTTTTTAGTTGATGGAAAAATATAGGCATACTTTCTTTGTATGGCTTGGAGATTAATCAGAGAAAAACATTATGTTTTCTAACTAAACAATCAGGAGATTTTTTTTTTCCCTACCCTATGCCTAGGAGTTAGGTATCAGTATCTTGGTAAACTTATGTTTTGTAGAGTATTAGCTGTGAATCCCCCTTAAAAATTAAACACTACCTGCACTAACTTAAAATAGTTTTGCACTTTATACAATCAAGCAATATCTAGTGCACTAAAAAACCTATAAAAACTGAAGCAGTCATGAAAAAACATATGATTATGGTTAACCGGAGATTTATCTCATTTGCAATATCCAGTTTTGAAAGAGAATTTGTGACACCTCTTTTTCTCTGATATGATGTGTTGTAGTTTGCTGCTAAAGATTTGCTAGGATAATTCTGACAGGAAGCCAGCACAACAATGTGCTTGCAGTATAGTAAAATTACAAGCAAGGTAGAGTTTTGATTAGTACTGCTCTTGAAGGAAAGGTTTTTTCTTTATTCCTCTCAAGCAGTGGGTTGGCACTTCTGTCATCAGACTGTAGCACTGATTAAGTTGAGTGCTCTATCCATTTATAAAGTGGAGGAAGGGATGGGAATAGTAACAACACAAGCCTCCTAGTGTTGGACCTTTTTACACTTGGGAGAATTTAATTATTGTCTGTTTACTTCAGATACTTCTCGAGGCCCAACTGCTTTGGGCTTTGTGAATTGCCAAGCAGCCTCATGCTACTGCCCTTGGTTGGTACTGCTGGTACTCTGAATATCTGAAAATTAACAAGATGAGTGCAGGTTCTGAACTAGAGTTCTGTTTATGCTTTGCAGCTCCAATTTAGGAACTCTATCAGTGTTCTGGTAAATACAACAATTTTTTTTTCTCTTGTTGCCATGTCTACTGTTTTCTGGCCCTTCAGATTTTATCACTTAGTGTCTCTTAAGAGTATGACCGCTACAATGTGGGACCGCTACTGTGGTTGCAGTAAAGCAAACAGATAAAAGTTCAGTCTTCTACCTGCAGACCAGAGCCCCTAAAATCATCATCAAAAAATCTAGAAAGGCTTTTGTGTCGGTCAAAGGTATTTATTCATTCTTGCGCTGTGACGTCATAAATGAATTGCCTGTGCAAATAATGTATTTATTACTATACTGGGACCACTCCTCACTTAAAAAATAATACTACAGTGTTTTCTATGTAAAAATATTTTCCACCTAGAAATACAGTCTTGTAGCCTTAAGGAGAAAGCTAAGGGAAACCAATGTGCCATTAGGGGCGTTGTATGAAATCAGGCTGAAATGTCATATTTCTTGAAAATTTCTAATGTTCAAAGATCGAGCCAGTTCCAAATAAAAGATCAAGTGTCAGCTGTACCAAAAACTTTAGAAATGTCGTTGGTTGCTTTACCAGTTTCTCTCCAAGTCCTCAGGTAATTCACTCAGGTAATATTTATATGCAGAATTGCTGCATTTTATTAAAAATTACTTAGGAGATGAAACAAAAGTCCTTCAGCTCTGAGCTTTATTAAGCTAAGAACAAGCCTGCAAGGCAAGTGAATTTTTGGCTTTCAATTAAAATTTCTAATTTTCTGCTATTAATCAGGATACTTCTGCTCACCTTCTCTTTCAAATAATATCACATGATACCCTTGTAGACAAACTGAGAAGGTATGGACAAAAGAAGTGGACAGCAAGATCCTGAAGGGCTGGGCCCATGCAGAGGGTTGTGGTCAGTGGTACAAAGTCCATCTGGAGGCATGTTGCTAGTGGTGTACCCCAGGGATCTATACTGCGTCCAGTATTGAAATCTCCATTAATATATATTAATATATTAATATCTCCATTAAAGACATGGATGATGGGGCAGAGTGAGAAGCTCAGCAGTGTTGCAGATGAAACAAAACTCTGAGGAGTGGGTTATGTACCAGATGGATGTGCTGCAATTCAGAGGGAGCTTGGGAGGCAGGAGAACTGGGCAGAGGAACCTCATGAGGTTCAACAAGGGGAAACACAAAGTCCTGCAAACTGGGGAGGAATGACCCCATGCACCAGTACATGCTGGAAGCCCACTGGCTGAAAAGCAGCTCTGCAGAGAGGGACACTGGCATCCTTGGTGGCCTACAAGCTGCCCACAAGCCAGCAATACACCCTCACATCTAAGGCAGCCATCCATGTTCTGGGCTGCATAAAACATCCTTGTCAGTACTGGTGAGACACATCTGGAATGCCGTGTCCATTTCTGGTCTCCCCTAGTTCAAGTGAGATATGGATTTCCAGGAGCAATTCTAGCACAGACTGACAAGGATGATTCAGTTATTGGAGCACCTCTCATATAAGAAGAGGTTGGGAGAGATGGGACTCTTTGGTCTGGAGAAGTCTTGTCAATGTGTGCAAATATCTGACAGGAGGGAGTTAAGAAGAGGGAGCCTGATCCTTCTCACCCTTGACAGGACAAGAGAAAATGGGCACAAATTGAATCATGTTTTATCAGTTGCTCAGGTTTTATACTCCCTGTTGGGCTGAACCACGTACCCACTTCCTCCATGCTGGTCTGGCTGCCGCAGGAAGACTTCTCTCTCCACTAGTCACCTCAAGGCATATAACCTGATGACCCACTGCTACACTCATGTGTGCACACAAAGAATATCCTTCAGTGCCCTTTGTGTAGAGATAAGGTTTTTTTGGTTTTTTTTTTTTTTTTTTTTACAGTAATTGGTGATCATTATTTATATACTCCCTGAGATAATTATTCTTTTGGTCATCTCCTCTGATCCTTCTTCTGTTGCCAGAGGGTTTGGGTCAGTTACAGTGGTTGAAGATGAGAGTAACTAAACAGCAAGGAGGAATAGTCGGTCACTGAGTAAAATGTCAGGGCTTGAAGACAGATTAAATAATCTTCATTAAGATTCAAGTGAAGTAAAATGTTTCAACCTGCAGATATGTACTTCGAAAGCTGCAGCTTCAGAGTGTCGTATATTGGTTATCTTTCCTGTGTCATTTTGCTGCTTTACTATCAGATTTCTTTTACTACCAGATTTCATATCCTGAGCAATTTACTCTCCTCAGTAGTTTATTTTAATTTTTTATCCTAATTTATTTACTTCTAAGATGTCTTAATGAGCTCTGAATTCTTATGGTCTTACATATTCCAAATTGGGAAAAGTATTCTATTCGAAAATATGCAACAAATGTATTTTAGACATCGGATATGGGAATGTTTGAAACTAACTAAGCATTGCTAGTATTTTCCCCAAATGGACAGTTTCACTGGCTGACTATTAGATTACATAAATTGATATCAATTTCTATTTTATAGCAAACAGAATCTAATTAATTAAATTTGTTCAATTCCTGATCTATGAACATGAAGAAAGAAGTTTCAGTTTAGACAATGCTTATTTTTTTAAGGAAGTGGGGTGGGTGTGGGTTGTGGCAAGAGAGTAAGAAGATATAAAATAAGTTATTTAACATGAGATTTATGTATGTCCCACACACTTGTATGAAAACTCAGAAGAAAGCAAGATGGTTTTTACATTTCTAAACCAAATCAGAACTAAAAAGAACTTTTTATAGTAAAATGTTCAGTTGAGGACATGAAGAAAACAAACCATGAAACTGTAAAGACATGACTTTTTTAACTGTAAGAATTTGTTTTCCAAGTTTAGCTTATTAATATTAGATGATCTTTTTTAACCTAGTTGTTATGACTTTCTCTGTGCTATAAGGATTTCATGTCATCAGTTCAAGATTTTTTTTGTCATTAAATAACAAGTTTTAATTCCCGTCGTCTTTCATTTCCTTCTAGAAATCAGAGTTTTAGAGCTCTTGAGTGCTGATGGAGATCATCAGCACATTCTAATTTTGTTGATTTTGAGGTAAAGGAGCATTGGATACTCTTCAGGGCTTCCTTGCTGAACTGCTAGCTATATCTGGGGCTGCTAAAGACAAATTCTCAGGAGAATCCTCAGCTGCAGTATGGCAAAACACTAAAACTCAACACTCAAATTTGGTAGGAAAAGTCAAGATGTAAGCTAAGAATTCCATATAAACGTGTGGCTAAAATAGCATATAAATATGTGTTTTAAAATATAATTTTTTAATAAAAAGAGATATAGCTGGCAATATATTAACACAGGAATCTTTTTAAATTTATTATTGTTTCATTAAACTTCATTAATTAAAAGAAGGAGAGATCTTGGTATTTCAAACTGAAAAGGAATGGCGTTTAGGGAGTTTTTATTTTAATTTTTATTTATTTTGTTAATTTTTATTTTTTATGGAAAGTGGCAAAAAACTAGATCTTAGATTAACTGTGAATTGACCTTGCTATGTTATTTGATGCAAATAAAAAATATTTACTTTCAATTTATATAACATTAAGGTTTGATGTTGATATTTAAATAGAAATGTAAATTTAAAGCAAAGTTCAAATTCTATCAATTGATCTGGTACTCTCCCTTCCATTAAACAGAATGAATGATATTTCACTCTTAAAAGTAAATATACTCCCTTACATCCCTTTCAATTTTCAGTTTTCCACAGGTTTAACTTTGATAAAACCTGAAGGCAGAGATGGAGAAAATACTGCTTTTCCTGACAGGGACGGTAGAACTTCTTTGTAAGTTGTGATTTTTATAATTTCCAAAGTCTAGCACTCTGTTTTTGTAAATAAGGTTTATAGTAGGCTTGAGAAGAAAACAACTATTTTCAACACTTGACAAAATTTTTGAAGCTTAGCTTTTTCTTTCTTTCAACCATGTGCTATATGAAAAGCTTACATAGCATAATGTAACAGAAATAACCAATCTGTATTTTCTTTGCTTGAACTGATGCAGCATTTTAAAAGGAAACTAGTAGGAAATATGTACATGATCTCATTATAACTTCATGATCATTGCACAGAACAATAATGCAATGAATATTTTTGATAAGACCAGAAACCTTAATTGCTTTAAGATTTTTTTTCCGTTGCTATAGTGATCCTGAGAAAACTCTAATGCAACAACTGGAGCAACTTCCTGCCATGGAGGCAATCCAAAAATCAGAACAAAAGCCTCCTACAGACTGGACGTGACGTCCTGGATTGTTATCATTCAGCATACATGTCTTAGTAAATTAGCAACCTTTCCTAGTCCTAGTCCTAGAATGCTGCAGCTTCTTTTCTAAGGAGGAGAGACCAGGTAAGTGTATTCTGGGGGGAAAAGTGTCCCGATCTTCCACTGAAACTTCCAATTTTACTATAGATTTAGTGGGCAACTGTTTTTGGCATATGCTAAAAAGGCATGACACAATTACACTCTTCTTCAACAGTTTAATCTTAAAGAAAAATGCAGTGTACCTCTCTGAATGTCTTCTTGTAATGAACATTACTGACCTTATTTTCATTCCTTCTCTCTTCTGGTTTTTGGGGATATGTCCTTTTGCCTGCTGCTGAGAGAACAGCTGAGGTGTGTGGCACAGGAACGCAACATGGCAAGGAAAGGGTAAGGGAAAAGCAAGTCGTTGCCACATGTCCTAGTATCCTCCCAAACAGCTGCAGGAAAACTAAGCCAAGCCTTCCAGGTCTTAGCCACGTATTTGCCTCATATTAGGCCATCTCCTTTTGTTGTTTGTGGGAGCAATTTAGACCCATTCTTCTCATCCTTAGAACAGCTGCCTTCAATCTCACCTGTGCCATTGAGAAATCTCAATCCAGTTTGGAGGCAATTTAATGCAGATGGAGTAATAGAATTGACATCGTGGATAGGCAGTTTTTATGTTACTGGGTCTCTGAAAAACGGAGAATTATTTTATTTTTATGAGAGACATACCCATATTTTGGTGAAAAGGATAGATTTGCTTTTCAAAGGGTTAGGTGTTGTCTGAGAAATAATTCCTAGAAGTCTACAGCTACAAAGGAAACCTGCAGACATAATGTTTAGTCATTTTCTGTGTTAAAAGATCAGGTTTGAAACTGTCAAACCATACCCACATCTTTAATTAAATACCCTCTGTAAAGGGTAACAGAAACATGGAGAGTCATCTGGATATTAACAGAAGTGTTAGAAAGCTGTTAAATCCATCTTCAGAGAACATGAAGCTAAACATATCAGTCACAAAATTAAGTGACACAAGGCCGCCAGGGCCTTTTTTGCCCCTGTACCTACAGTACCAAAATGGTTTGAGACAGGCATAAATATTCTTCTTGGCTGCCTTGATGCAAAACACTGGCCTTGTGGGTGGCAATGCTTAGAAAGATGCTTGTCTCAATAACTGCAGTGCAGGAGGAGGAGGACAAAATGTGAAAGCATTCTTGCATCCTGACAAAAGAGAGTGGGAACAAAATTCAGAAAGTGTGTTTAAAATTTAGATTATGTTTCATGTTATTCATTCTAGAAAAAACAGTACCAGCACTGCAGGGAAAATAACAGGTGTATTTTGTGGTTTTACAGAAAAGATTTAGAAAATCCTTGAGTCCAGCACAGCCTGGAAATACTTTTTTAGTCTATGCAAGAGATTTCAGTGGGCCTCTCAGCCTAAAGAAATCACTTTATACCACAGAAAACAAAATGTTGATGAGCTATGGCAAGAAATTTAATTATAGCAGTATTTTCCAAAACACTGTTCTTAGAATTGTAGTGACTCTTTCATGACAAAGGTATTCCAACAAAACAAAATCTTTCTAATCTCAGAAGACCTATTTTTGTTTGTTAGTTCTTTATTCTGCTTCTGGTCATTGGCAAGCATTTGAAATTTCCTTTGTTAAATTGAAGGAATGTTTCACAATTTTTTTTTCAGAACGAGGAACAGTATGTTTTACACCAATTTTTTCCTACTTTGCCTAGTCTAAGACATACAGAATTTAATAATTGCTTTAAAATGAGAAGTAAACACCCACAAAGAAGGCTTCCATATAAAGAGTGTCAAAACACTGGCATACGAGAGCCTGAGCTCTCTACTTTCATGTTAGTATTTAAAAACACGTATTTTAAACATATGGAACTATAACAGAGTCTGCATATTCTTCCTACAAAGAAACAAGTGGACTTTCTTCTTTCTAGATCTTTGATTCAAGATTAAAATCCTAATGTGGGAAATAGTCTTCATTCTGGAAACCCCATGCATAAGGTTTTATAAATGCCCTTTTAGTCTAGACCATGTTCTTTTAACTTTGAAGTTGCAGCAAGTGCTTGCATAGGTATTCTTCCGTAGTGCAAACGGAATTCTGAGAGGAAAAGTTTCCTTTTATAGCCTGCAATCTGATTCAGTGTTGTTTTGTTCACCTATAAATTCCATGTGGTTTGTGGGGAGTGGGGCATTGTTCCCCCAGGAGATTAGAGATTACAAATGCCTGCGTAAAGAAGTGGCTGAACTTGTTTCTTGTAACCTGGGTTGCTGTAAAAGATAACAACTGTCTTGACTGTCTCCAGTTTTGGCTGGAGGGTGTTGAGATACACTGTGGGTGTGTTTGTGCACACTCGCCTAAACTGAATATATTTTAGCCCACACTGAAATGACTGTGATGACTGATATTCCTAATAAGTAAGAGCTTTGAGCGGGTACAAACGCACGTTTAAATTAATGCACTCCATTAATTAACAATTTGGATAGTTGGAGGACTGGCCAGGGAGCAACTGGTCCATTTCCCTGAGCCCTGATTCTGGCTGCTACATTCTGTTCTGCTGATGAACAAGAACCATATGCTTTGCTGATTTTTAGATCACAGTCTTGAGTATAAATTAGGAGTTAACTGGAGTAAGTGTAAACTACTTTAGAAGAGTGTTTGCTACAGTACAGAAAACTTGCAATTACAAAATTCTTATGGAGTCATCAGGCACCTTTGAGGGTATCCTGTAGTTCGGTCTGCCTTTTTCCCTGCTGCTTCTTATACCCCTCATATTTATGGTGATGGAACCAAGGAGATCAATTTTCTACATTATGAAGATACATATTGGGTTTCTCTGCTTGACTTTAAGTACCAGAAGAGCCATTTCAACTTCGCTTGAGTCTCATTAAAACTTCATCTAAAACAGAGAGGGTGATCATGTAGCCACATAAGCTTTGTTGCCTTAATAGAAGTAAGTAGTACTTAATAAGAAGTAAGATGCTCTTTCCATGGTGAAAAATTGGTGGGACCAGAGGCAGACATTTTTGTTTGCTCATTTTAAACAGGGACTCGTGTGATCTGTTCCAATATCTTTAGCTTGAGAAGTAACTGCTGTGGGAATGTAAGAACGGATTTGTACCTCTGTCTCCCACATTAAAGACTGTTGTCTGCAGCCAGACCACCACCAAATGGATGGCAGAGTTTGCTGTGTTAAATATGCCTAAAATATCTGGAGTTGTTCATGGTCAGTGTGTTGAGGAGTACAGTTAGTGCTCATGTATGGAGTACAGCTCCTTGTGCAGCTGCAGCTGCAGCTGCAGGATGGCCTCTGCGTGTGGGAGCCCAAGCCCCAGGCAAGAGGCCATGAACTGCCCAGGGACCTGTGGCCCAGCCAGGTGACTGGACACTCAGAGACACTTCAGGAACCGATGACTCCAGATTTTCCCACACTTAGACTGTGAGGGTATAAAAGCCCCCTGGTTCCTTTGTTCAGGGTCCCTCCTTGGAGGCACACAGCTCGAGCTGTTACTTTGATATTGCTCCAAGATTCAATTATTTTAAGGATCTGGACATCGGAGACTCTGCTAAGGGAAACCTGGGGTTGAGCCCATAAGGAAACCTGGTGTGACTGTGAGTGTGGGGCTGTAGCTGCAAAGGGGCCTTGGTCCCAGCTTAGGTGATGCCAGAGTGGCTCCTGGATGGTCAGACAGGGAAGTCTGCTTAATAATTGTCCTCCTTTGACCATTCAACTGTTAATGGAAATTAGCTTGCAGCATTAAAAGTTTTAGTGGGTTCTGCAACATTTTACCTGTCATCAGTCACTTTTGCCATGTACACAGGCAAGAACTGCTGGCTGAGTGGAATGGGGTGGAGCAAACGGATATTACAGTGAGAAGGATCTAGAGGTACCGAACTAAGAATAAGATAGTAACAGGTTACTTTGCTGGGTCTTTCCTTTTCATTTCATTCTTTGATGTTCAACTGCCTTTCCAAAGCTGATAAGATCTGCAAGGGGCTGCAAGTCCTGATTAACCCCAGTTAAATGCTGTTTTGAGGAACAAACAGTGCAGAAGTCACTTGCACATTTTATGTGCTGGTGAGGTGCACAGAATTTGTCAGCAGTTTACATACTGCTTTGAGTATTCTCAGTTCAAGCCACTTTGATTGGATTAGGGTCTGGAGTTTAATTAATTTTGTCACCATTTTGATGTCTGTTTGGATATTTACACCATTACTACATGATTAGTATCATGTAACAGCCATAGGAGTGTAAGCAAAAACTGTACTTTGTGTTGCCCTGTTTTTTGTAGCCTTTTCATCTGTTTTGACAGGGCTTTCTGCCAAGATCTAAGTGGCTGGAATATTCACTGAACTGAAAATTGCTGTCAATGTTTGTTTAAATATGCAAGTATTTGTTGTAAATGCCTCTGATGATCGGTTAGCTGTAGCACATCATGCAGGATCTGCTGAGATTAAGGACACAGTTTACACTGGAAAGAACTTTCTAAAAAAAAATTAACAACAACAAAAGAACAAACTAGTGTAACTTCCTTTGTTTTCTACTGTCTTTTCCCTTTAATTATTTTGATAGAAATTACTAATGTCTTTGTTTTCAACATCTAGAATGGAATTTTATTTGATGATTTTTTTCATGCATTCTTTTTTTTTTTGTTGGATTTTTTTCCCGAAGTACTCTGTGAATCAGATCTGTTAGTGCAAGGTGTGGATTTCTGGCAGTATCTCAAGTGAATAGAATCATCTCTTTGTTGTTCAACTGGTAGCACTCATGTTTTCCACAACCCAAGAAGTAAATGAGCCCCTTTAAAGAATTTTGGTGAAAAATCCTGAGACGGAGCAGATATTGGTTTTATAGGCTATTTTTTGGTTTTAGCTGGTTCTCAGGATTCTTGTCATAGTATACTTACTTAAGGTTCAGAAATACTGCCTGAAAACTAGATAAAAGCAGAATGGCTTGTAAAAAAACATGGAGGCACTGAAGTGTACCTTTTATCATTCCAGAAGGAGCTTAAACTACAGCCACCCAACAAACAACTGAATTAAGGTGTGTTCAGCAGTTTGAGGCTATGTATCATATGAGTGTCAAAACATCTTTGTGTGGCACCTGTTAGAGGTTGTTTCTTCTTTATAGGGAAAGGCATCTGGCAAGTGCAGCACTGTACAGTCTAATTGACAAAGCCCTTAAAGAAGACAGAGTTAAATCTGAAAATGAAGACGTATTATTTTCATTTGTAACATTTGTTGATACTTGTTTAAATACAGACTTGTCCAGTTGTTTGTTATGAACAGTTCTCATAGCCTTCATATGCAGTCCATAATGCAGAGCATTACAGAGATTAATGAGGAGTCCTCACATTTTTCTTAGCATTGTTCTTAAAAGTAGCCTTTGCCCTGTACCCTCTGGGAACATATGTAGTTTCAATGTGTATAGAAGGAAGAATTATTTAACAAGAGCTTGACATAAAATTTGCAAGTCAACAAATTTTTTCATGAATTTTTCCCGTGAAAAGGGAGATCTGAAAACAAACAAATAAGTGTTCACAGTTCTGTTGGATTTTTTAATGAACTGTTTATTGGTGCATTATATTGTGATTTATTTAGGTCGTGGTATGTTTCTACATAGATGCCCTTCTTTACCAGTTCAATAGAAATGCTAATTTTCTCTTGTGTACGCACATACTGCCTCTCACAAAATGCTGCTGGGGATATTATACTTCCAAGAGACCAGTTCGACAGTATTTTCGACTGAATGGTTGGAGTTTTCTACCAAGCAGTATCTGGAAGTGGGTTGCTGTGGAATGTATGAAAAGATAATTAAAATTTCTCTATAGTAATTAATAAAAATAGTCTAGCTAACTGTCTGTCTCTGCCACAAATTGTGTGTTCCTGACACAAATAAATGAGGAATTTTTTTAAAGGCCATGTAGAAGCACCACCCTCTCTTCTGCAACAGCCCCTGATGGCTTACCCTTCACTTACTCAATTGTTTGGGTTATGTTTACTAGTCATTATTGACCTCTTTGTTAACATAGCTACTGTTGACATCACTCCCTACCCAAGAGAGATAAGGCCTTGTGCTCTGTTGCATCGTCACAGGGCAGCTCTCCAAGTGCAAATTGTTCATCTATATTTGAAATATTTGTCTTTAGAGCTTTGTAACAAGACTTGTTTACATGGGGGATGGGAGGAGAAAAATCCCTCAAAATGAATGCAGTAGTCTCAGTATAAAACCCCACAATAATTCAGTGAAATAGCAAGGAGAATGTGTTTTCCAGCTGCTGTTTGTAGATCCCTGTTGCTAGGGTGCTTGATATCACAGAGTATAACCCTGTCCCATGGTTACCGTCTGCCTATCTTTGCTTTTCTTGACAACGAGGTTAAAGACTATATCCTCATTACTTATCTGATTACAACCAGCTCAGAAAATTAATGCTAAGAGAAAAAAGATCTTATAAAGCTCATGTAATCATCAGGATGTTGGATTGCATTAATGAACTGCTAAACCTGTGAATGACTCATAGAAGAGGTGGACATGAAAACCTGCCTTGCTTGCAATAATTTTATTGACTTTAACTGGGGGAAACATGTCCTTCAGTGTGATAGCTTGCTGCTGTACGAACAATGTCTTTGCAGAAAAGGGAAGTTTTTTCTCTTTAGAACAAGGCTGGCTGTTTGCTTCTTGCATTAAAAGCATGAGCCATTTAATCATGTAGTCACTGGAAAACCGGATCGTACATCTCATAGCCCTTATCTGTACTAGTAGGTTGTAGAAGACTGGTCCTTCTCAGTTCACTCGAACATCTCTTTGGTACTGATTAGCCAGTGTCAAAATGTGTTGTAGACCTGCAGAAAGCAAGCAAGCAAGACTTTTTTCTGGAAAAACCCTGATGATCTGTGCTTGAAACAAATAAAACAACATAAAGGAAGAAAGAAACACATTAACACCTGTGTCTGGAGGAAAAGAAAGCAGAGGTCGGAGAAAATATCACAAGTTACCAAAATACTCCTTCAGGCTTCTATTCTTCCATACTTGGTAATTATGTCCCATTGTCTTCAATGGTAAACCTTGTTTACCATTCATGAGCTGAATCAATCCTCCCCTGACCTCATTAGTCCAGCTGTTGGCTGTATTCTGAGCTATGCGGCTGCTTAGCTGCATCTGACATGCTGTTTTCTTTTTCTACCAGCAGTCAGGACCAGAACAGCTCACAGGGCTTTAAACTCCCAAAGAAATCCAACTGCTGTTAGTCTGGGCTGTAAATCCCCTGGCTTGCTATAATCCGTCAGTGTAGTGAAATGCACAGTACTTGAAACTTTGAAGTGCCAAGACTGGGGCTGTTATAAAGCTGAGAAATACACACGCTATCAGCCTTTTTAAGATGGGATATTTTGATTTTGATCAGTGAGTTTCTCAATTTTTCATTGCATTGATGCCTTGCCATAAAGAATTTTCATCAATAAATTAGCCTTCTTCAAAAGATACTGTCTTGAAAGGAGATTCTGAACAACATCTTCCAGTTACCTTGCCATGGCTCCTCTGTTCTGGGAGCATATTGGCCCCAAATTCATGGTTTGTGATAAAGCAATCTCACGGCTACTGTAGTGTTTTCACATGAGTAGAATGTGCTCTAGAAATGGCTAAGAATTATTTGTTTTTCATGCCTCTTTGGCTGTGCTTTCTGTTTTTTCTGCCTATGTCAAAGCATGGAGGTAGGAATGAAAAACTAAGATGCAGCTGGTCATCTTCTGGTCACCTTCCAAGAAGTGACTTTCTTCACTTGAGTTAAGATAGTTAATTGGCTCCATATGATCAGCATAAAGGACAGATAATATCAGACTATTAATAGAGTTCGTAGTTGTGCATCTGCCATACTGAGTACATTTTAGTTAGAGGGCACCATTGATCCTTTCGATTTTCCATTTGTTTGGGCAACTAAAACCTATTTGAAGGGATGAATAACAGGCTACAGTCATAATGTGACCTACATATGAATGACCAAACAGCACGGTCCCAATTGCAGTGGGGACTGGAAAAAAAAAACCTCTTTAATGGGTAAGTACAGGGTCCAACTTCTACCACTATCAGTAGCTTATCAATCTCCTGTTTCAGATAAACATAAAATGAGCTTCAAACATTCTCTTAGCTGTATGTCAATTATAACCATGTTGCAATATGAAGGTAAATTTAAAATTTAAATTACCATTTCTGAGAAAGCAGAATATTAGTCCAGGAGGATCATTGTCTGGTTTGACAGGAACTACTTGAAGAGTATCAAGGTACACCAAACTGAGTATTCCACCAGAAGGATGTCTAACCACTCTTAACATTCCAGTATTCAGGGGCTTTTAAAATATACTCCTCTGAAAAAGTAGAGTTGAAAGAACCACCACCAAAAACTAAGCAGTTCTGCAAGAAGACTACTGAAGTTTTAAGTTCTTAAAATTTCCTTAAAATCCTTATCTTTAAAATGGTCCAGTTGCTTACAACCAGTCCTGTGTCAAATCATATGGTAACAGAGGGGTTAAATTACCAAATTTGATTCGAAAAGAGTTCCTGTCTGTACAGATGTGGCTAGAAATAGTTCTAGTTCTTAGTCTTATCAGAATTGTTTGTCAAACTAAACCCTAGATGTGAGAGAATTCATAGATGTTCCTGTGTACTCGTGGTTCCAACATGACAGTTCTGGGAAATTCCCTGGTTTGTCAGTTCGATTTTCTCTTCCCATGCCTGTATCATAATTTTCTTCCTTGTTTAAATGCTGCTTGTAATGTTCTATTTTCAAAAGGTCGTAACTATACTGGATCTCTAGATGATCCAGTATATTTACCACACTGGTCAGCTGCAGCTTTGCCTAGCTGAGTCTTGAAAACTTTCAGGGCTGGAGATATTTGATATCTCTGGCAATCTGGCTACACAACCCCTCCTACTGCAAGTTTGTCCTGATATTTTTCCTGACTTCCAGCACAAAAATGATAAAGCAAGACCTGTGTACTTCATCTTGGAACAAGTTCACAGGTCTAAAAAAGCAAGATATCTTTCTTCAAATGATGTCTAAAGCTTTAGCTATCCATATTTTAGAGGGGAAGAAGTGGGTCTTATTTCACACCAATATTCGTCCAACCAAACACAGTAAGAACTTGTACCAGGTTGAAAAGTGAGCACATCACATTATTTTTTCTACTTTCTTGTGGTGAAAATCCAACAATCCTTAAAATGATAATTTACTTACTTTTCTCCTACCCTCCAAACCTGCTGCCTTTTTTTTCCCAGGATTTTCCAGACACATTCATGGGCATCCCTCTAAGACTGTTGGAAAGATTATCCAGACTTCCATAAGAACATTATTATAATAATGTTCACTGATAAAGGGTTGTTCTATAAAGAACTTTAAAAATCATGTACAAGAGTCTGAAGCCCTTAAGAGAGTTTAACTGAAGAGACATCATTGTGGTAAAGCACGCTCTATTTTATTCCATGTGAGATACTTCTTCAATCCCCAGCTCCACTTTTTACTAAAAATTTTTGTTCACACTACATTTGACAAAAGTATCATGATTTGTGCCACGCTGCATGTTCTTTGTTCTTAGAAATGACAGAAAAAACTTTATTGAGCTCTGTCAATCCCCTTCAAGTCAATGTGCCAGAGAAAAATGTTGCCTTCTATTTGCAGTCAGTGTTGTCTTTGTGGGTTTAGTGGGTGTTTTTTCATGAGTTCTGTGGGGAAGTGATAAGCATGGGTTTGTATGTTTATTTTATTATTGAACATTAGTATGCTGAGAGCATGATGAAGCAGATGATATTCTCTGCTTTGTTGCCTTTGGGAAGGACTCAGACTGTCACAGACTGGCAGCCAAACAGTTTGTTGGAACAGCAGCTTTAGAGTATGACATAATGTGCTTTTGAATCCCTTCTGAGTTGGGTCAAAGGAAAAAAAAACCTGAAGGATTGACCACAAAGAGAGGATTTGCTTGCTGTCAGGTTGCTCAGGGACTCTGGCCTAGACATAAGTGGGACTGTGGCTTTTTCTTTACAGTAGTACAAAAACATTTAAAGAGGGGATTCCACTTCCAACTTAAAGTGCACTTTGGCACTGGTGCTAGAACAGGCTCCATAACCCTGTCCATTCTCACTTAAAACTTAATTCTACTTTATTTGTAAGCTTAGTCTTGTGAATAATTTTAGTGTGGGAGAGCAACTGAGAAACTCTACTAGAAATTACTTAGTTCCTCTGAAAATAATGCAGCACTATTAACTATTAAATACTAACTAACTATTAACTATTTACTATTAACACAACGTCTGTAAACGAATTCTTGTGACTTTTAAAGTGAAACAGTTGTGGAAATCAAGCTCCTATGAGAAAAGCCAAGGTGGTGCTTTGCATTTTGCAGATTCTTCTGGAAAACAGCTTTCAACTTTATTGCCAAGCTTTGACTGTATATCACAATTTTTCATTAACATAATTATGCTAAATAATTAGCTAAATTAGCTAAATAGCTAAATAAACCAGGAGTTGGACTCCATGATCCTTATGTGTCCCTTTCAACTTAGCATATTCTCTGATATAGTCTCCTAGAAGAAAGTAGCACAGATTTTTCTAATGGTGGATAATATGGCACTGGGAGGCAGTGTTTTAAAGAACAGAGTTTTCTGCCATTCTGTATTCTCACATGAAGCTAAAAAGCTCTTGTAAAAGTGCTAATTTCTGTGGCATTTTTCTCTCTCCTTTCAGGCCAGGATTTCTGGTACTCTATTGCCTTGGTGTGCTGATTGCAGCTTTGCTTTCCCTCTGAACTTCAATTCAGAGCTCTGATACTCCTTTGTACCCTAATGTATTCCCATTTGATCCGAAGGAGGGAACTGCTGGGAGATGATGGGGAAGCTAACCAGTATACTAGGAATGAAATTCAGTAGTAAATTAAATGAGAGAATGAATTTGGTCATACATACCAGGCAGACACCGGTCTCTTGTAAATGCAGCTTTGCCTTATTGCTATCAAGGGATATTTAAAAGAGAAGTAAATTTGAAATGGCTCGAGATATTTATATTTCTTGTTCAAGCAGATGAAGGCATTGTGGGTGGTATCATGCAATAATTGCTGGGATTTCCAATCTATTCCTGTTCACTATAATTGCCACACATACTCCTGGCCAGCAGAGAATGGTGTAGCCATCATTGCTGTATTTGGGTCTGTGACTTGAAACTGTTTTGTTTTTTTTTTTTTTAAATTGTGACACTCTCTTATGTATAGCACAGTTAGATCTGTTCTCCTTTCCTATCTTCGTGGCTGGAGATATTTGCTAGTTTTTTTTGTTGAGTCTAAATTGGCAAATTTCAGTGGAGGACCAATTATTGAGGCCTATAATGTAAGAAAACTCTGTGTGAGACCATACAGAAAGAGATGGTGATTTTTATTTTAAATCTCATCTCACTTAGCTCACTAATATTTCACTCATTCTGTCAGAAGAACCAAGGTGTGTATATTCAAGTGGTGTGGCCAGGAGTACTTCTGGCAACATGTCCTGGTTTCCACTGGCATAGAGTTAATTCTTTTCCTAGAAGCTGGTACAGTGCTTTGTTTTGGATTCAGTATGAGACTGATGTTGATAACACACTGATGGCTCAGTTGTTGCTCAGCAGTGCTTACCCTCAGTCAGGAGCTCTTCAGGTTCCCAGGTCCTGCCGGTGAGGAGCTGCACAAGGACCTGGGAGGGAGCATGGCCAGGACAGCTGACCCGAACCAACCAAAGTGATATTCCATAGAATATCATGTCCAGTATATAAACTGGGGGAAGTTGGCTGGGAGGGGCTCATCACTTCTTGGAGATGGGCTGGGCATCAGTCAGTGGGTGGAGAGGAATGGTACTGTGCATCACTTGTTTCTCTTGGATTTTCTTTTCTCTCTTTTTGTTATCTCGCTTTGCATTACTATTATTAATTACTATTACACTTAAATTAATTTTGATTATTAAAATGTTCTAATCTCAGCCCATGGGTTTTACCTTTTTTTCATTCTCCTCCCCATCATGGTGTGGGGGTAAGGTGAGGGGCTGCTTGGTGCTCAGTTGATAGCTGGGGTTACACCACGACATAGCAGAGCAAGGGACACTGCTAACTAAGTCCTTGGCATGTCCTGGATTATTCATGATCAGTAACTACAACCTGGTTCTCCTTAACATACTTTTTGTACCTTTCTAAGTTCAGAGTTATTGTTATCTTTTGTTTTTTCATCATGTCCTACCTCTGAGTGTTATTAGACAGTATCACTATTTTATGAATTATCCTCTTGCCTCCTTTTCTGAAAATAGTCTGTCTTTTGTTTGCCTAACTAGATATCTCAATAAGCCGCATGTTTATGTGCTGAGACTGTGACGACCTGCTGTTCTGCACCAAGGTCTGGAGAGTGGGTGAGGTGAGAAAGAAGGCACAGGGCACTTTCTGCAGCTCAGTAACAAAGACCTGACAACAAATGGCTTAATAAAACATGTGCTTTAAGAAGACACAATAAATAAGACAGAATAAAAAGAGGAATATCAGTTGGGAGTAAACATTTTATCCCTTCAGATGCTGAGAAGCACACTTGCATGCAGCATCAGGTGGGCCCTGGGCAGACTTTGGCACAGTATGCTATGCAGAAACCATCTGTGGAGACAAGTTCCTCCTCTTTGGCCCTTCAAGATACTAAATATTGTTCTTACAAGTAAGCAACTCTACTCCTGAATGTTGTTGAGGTGAGAACTTCTGGCTGCACTGTTGGACTTGGACAAGGATATGCAGGCAGAGCAGGAGCTTCCTGTGGGCTCCTCAGCTGCAGCCAGCTGCTGAGGTGACCCTGCAGACAGAGGACACACAGAGCACAGCACAGAGTGAGGGCCATGCTGGGTGTGCAGCACAGCACAGCACAGTGCAGATGTGTGCCTGCTCACGCAAGCTGAGATGTGGATCACCAGCTCCTCTACCTAAAGCAAGTGTTTTCCTAGTCAGGATAAACACACCCACTGAGCTAGGTGTTACCAGCACTTGTTTGTTTTTTCCCCTCTGCGTTCACTCATGTATTTGCATTCATACTTGATTCATACCAGTCCTGATAATTCTGTTTCTCTGCAATGCTACTTTTGTATGCTGCTCCAGGAAGTATAGTGGAAAATTCTGTCTCTTTCACTAAGTGCTGTTTTCCCCCTTTGACTCAAAAAAGGTAAGAGATTATTAGTTTAGCCTCTGCAGTGTTTTACTTGAAAAAATATGTGTTTGTGAAACTAGGTCTACTTTAAATTAAAACTCGCTAGAATCCATAGTACAGAGCTGCATCAGTCAGCATACTCATCTTTCCTTCTTGCTATCAGAGGAAGCACAAGACTGGGTTATCAGACTGGTGGCCATGAAACACAGCGCTCTGATTTATTTTAAAAATACTATTCTGGACTTGAACTGACAGAGGTGTTCTGAGACAGTCATTACATAACCTGAGATTTTTTTAGTTGCTTCTGGGTGTAGTTCAATATATGAAGAATGGCAGAACAAAATTTAGTGGCTTTATTGCTGACTTATTTTGTTGGGAAAAAAGGTAGGCCATGCTACATACTGTAAAACTTTGCCAAATAATTTTCACAGAGATTTTTCTCTATCATGCATGATGCACTTTTTTTTTAATCCTTATATTTAATTTTGGTTTTTTGCTTAGCACTTTTCTGTTTTACCCAACTGGTAGACCTAGACTACTTTTAAAAAATATTTTCCATTTGTACTTAATAAACCAAATCAATATTATTTTAAGCCAATTATTTATGAATCATTAACTTACAGGGGAATGTAACAATTCACAGAACCAGAGCTTTGGAAACTGAGCTATAGAGCTCAGTTGAGATGGTAGCTGCTAAATCACAGCTTTGAGTACATTGTAGTCAACTGCCTTAGGGACTTGGATGTCCTTAGAAACCTGAAGAAGCTGCTCCTTTGATTCCAGTTATTTTCACATCTCTCTGCCTTATGAGACAAATTAATTCTTCTGGCTTATATTAGAAGCTCTTCTGCTATAACAAAAGAGTGTAGGAGCATATTAAACAAATTTCCAATGTTGAAAGGCTTTTTGTTTGATAATTTAGTACTAATGGGTAGGTTTCTGTTGATGTTTGTGGGGCTTTTTCCCTTGTGGCACATCAAGTATTCTCCTTCTGCATCTCTGTGATGCAATCAGAGAACTAGTTATTGTTATTCTCCTAAATAGGATATACATCCAATATAAAAGCACAAAGCTGACAAAACATATCATGTTTGCTCTGAGTAACTCAACTGACATAATTTTAGTGATCATTCAGCCATGAGAGTTTAAATGTGATCTGAGACTATTCTGATCCCCAGTGTAGCTTTGTTTTCTGTCTGGCATGACTTGCATGGCTGCTCCACATGCACACCCACAAAACACAAAACCATAGCAGCCTGCCTCCTCCCCCTCACCCCCCCAAAAAGCAAGGACATACTATACCTCAAGATTTGAGGCTTTGAATGCCCTCTAGCAATTCATGCCTGATTTAACCACATTTTAATGCCTGAGTTCTTTTCCTCCTTATATTGACTTGCTCTTGTTCACTACAAGAGTTTTACATTCCTAGAGCAGAAGTAGCAGAGCACATTTTCCTATCTCAGGTATTCCCATTCATAGCCTATCACAAAATAATCTACCTGTAGCAATACTTTGACACATCAGAGTATAAAATTCCCTGTTTGACATGTGGACAAATACTCTACTCAGACATCCTGTTACAGTGGTGATAAAAGTAGAAGAAATCTAATTTAAACACCTGAATACAAGAATAACTTGATAGCTTCAGCAAAACTTGACAGAGCATGAGCCTGTGCCTTTTAGTGTGGAAAGAACAGTCTCCAACTCCAATGATTAAAAGAAAACAGTATTGTATTAATTATAATTATTAACCAGAAAATACTCTGATTTTACTCTAGTTGACTGTTAACTTCTTATTTTGTAGTTGCTTGGCTTTTATTTGCAATAGATGAAGACCTGAATTAAGAGTGGTGCTCCGCTATTCAAACACTTCTAAGGAATAAGCACTAAGTGGCCAAATATGACATTAGATCTAAATCAAAAACAGCACAGGATTTGAGAACCGTTTTTGTATTTGACCCTTTGCTTCATGTTGAACCACATGTTTCCTAAGCAGTACTGAACAGATTATGTTTTGATGTGGTTTGGTTTGGTTTTGTTTATTCGGGTTTTAATCTGAGTTTTCTATGGCTTAATTTAGTAACAGTAACTGAGAAAGTAAGGGAATTGCAAATGAAATGCTACCTCCTTTCATGTTAATGATGAAGGTCTTAAATTTAGTGGGGCTAGAACTTCACCTGTTGATTTTAGGTTGAACTACAATAAATCCATGTATGGTGCCAGTACGTATTCACACTGATCAGATGAGCTCTAACAAAGATCTGTGTGTCTTAACACCACTAGAAAAAATAAAGTATCACAACTAAGTCTGTTGGATAGGCTCATGTTGTTATCTCTAGACAAGAAATAAGATGATGTGGTAGCTGCTTGGGTAACAGTCACTTAGTTTTAACACAAATCTACATTCTTATCAGTTCATTTCCTAACCAATGAACGCTTGTTAACAGTTGTCTGTTAAAAAATGTCCCAGTAAGAGAATTCTTACTTTCCCACAAAGAAAATAGTTGTGGAATTTAGTGCCAGGGCAGTCAGCAACATTTGAGAAGAACAAAAAGGTGACTTTGAGCAATGCTTCATATATTTTCTTATTTGCTGACATAAAGTAATTGTAGTTAAACTGAACGAAAGAATACCCAGTGTCTCAGATTCCAGCAGCCAATTGCTGCGAATACCTCTTCAGGAAGCTTCTATTCTGTGGTCAGTCTTGCTAAAGTTTTCCTCTTACTTTTTGACTTTCCCAGCCCTCCCTGAAGCATTTGAGAATGTAGGTCACCTAAGGGAAAGCAGTGCTGAAAAAGCCTTGCACTAAGGAAACAGCACGGCACGGCCATTTCCATATAAATTCCATCAAGCTTTTTTACTGTCTTAACTGCAATGCTGAATCTTAGCTATCAGACTTCACTAATGCTTACCTTCTCTGCAGTTCTGAGGTCCATCTCCTGGCCATTTCCCCTCCTGTCAAAAAAAGAAGCATGATTTATATCTCCTCCTAAGAGTATTTTGGGGCTCTGAAAAAATGCTGAGCTAACAAAGATAGAGTGAAATTGGGACTATACATGATAAATTGAATAAACTACCCAAAGGGGATACCAAAATGTTTTTCAATGATTAGCTGAGGAAGAAAGAAATCAGAGAATTAATAAAGCTGCAGCGACTAATTTATGTCCATTGTATGAAATTATATGGAATATAGATATTTAGAAATGGCTCAGTGGTATGGGCTTTTGAACGTGTTGTCTTTAAGTACAAAGTCAGTGGCTTTAACTACAGAGTAACTTCACACAGATATTCAGTGGATGAAGGACCTGTCTCCTGTCATAACCTTCACATCCCTGAATGCTTCCCTAATAAGACCTTTTCTCCTTTTAAGTAATTACTTTGTGCTATAATATTTCTATGTTGCTCAGATTCCTTACCGCAAAATGGACTATGCCAAATTTATGCACACAAAACAGGTGCAGAGGGAAACTGAGAATGTTGATAGCTTCTCCATGGAAAGCCTGTACAAAATACACTGCTGGAATCCATGTTTCTTAAATCTTGATCCAAAGCATTGGATGTTCTGCAAAGTTTGTCTTTTTCTACAGCTGTTCTCCATTGTCCTACTTTTTGTTAGTTTTCACTTTTTGGAAGGGCATTGGGGAAGAGAACGTAATAGAAATTGGAACAGTATTCCATCTGAGAGAAAGATCATGTGACGAGTTCACCCTAAAAGGGTTTGTGTGTAACAGGGAAGACTGAGTGAGAAAAGGATGTTTTAAACCTCACAGCTTCTGAAGCTCTGATCGAAGCTTAACTTTTCATTACAATTTTTGATGGAAGGTTCGGCAATGAAAATTTTATCATGGTCAGTCATTTGCAGGACTATGCTCTGTACTGATAGAGTGATCAAGTTATTTCATTAAAACATGTGCACATCTCCTGCAGTCTGGCTTCCATATTGGCATGATTTTGTCAATAATTTATATTTCAGTAAAAGTGATGAGCAGTCCTGATTCCTTAAATATAACCAGATTAGCTTCTATAAAAAGTTACAGGACTGCATATTGCAAAATACAGAATGTCCTAAGTCAAACTTTCTGTGCATGAGAATGGCCCTTTATGCTTGGCTACCGATTTGAACTTCTGCCACACTATTCATGCAATTAAATATTCCTTGCAATTTCATATACTTAGAAATACATTTGTGCTGCTAGTAGGTATGTGGTACGTAGCTAGTTTTGCCCTCCTATAAGTGACTATGACTATACATGTAACTGTACATAAATTGATTGTGTCTAACATAGCATAGCATATTGACAACGTGTATGTTGCACTTGGATATACAAATGACAATATTTATGACTATTGGTATAACTTGGAAATCTGTACTTAATTTTCACAAGATGGAGTAGGTTTGACTGATTTTTAGTTTTTGTAACTATTCCAAGAAGTGGTTAAAAAAAGGAAAAAACTGAACAACCCCTAATTTTCTAAATGAAGTGACTACTAGGCATTTAAGAATTATTCAATAATTTTGATGGAAGTTTCAGCCAAATTAATGTTCTTTGATTCACACAAATTTCTGATTAAGACTTATCATATTTGAAATTTACAAGTGAACTAAAGTGACCTTTTACAATAATTATGTGATCTTGGTGATACATTTCCCTGCCCAGGCCTAATGGCTCAAGAAATCCTTTTATTTAATCTTTACTAGTTCTGGCTGAAGACAGGATGTGTCCTCTGATTCACTGAGTAATGTAAGATTTATGTAATTTACCATTTTGTCAGCATTACATCTCATGCCTCTCAATCTGGGAACAAATGTTGGCCACAAAGTTTTCCAACTCTGGTGGAACTGGCTTAATATTAGCAAAGGAGCTGTCTAAGCAGGAAAGAATTCTCTGCCTTGAGGAGAACCAGGGAAGGAAGGAAGAAATAGCAAAAAAAAAAATTAAAATAACAAAACCTTTGAACAGAATTCATATGAAGATAGATACAGAAATAACAGAAATGGCACTAAGTATAGAAGCTTGAAAAGAAGCTGTGACAAATGCAGGAAAGAGATCTGCATCCCTCCCACAAGACTTTGTCTTGAAGCAGAAGTGGCATGTTAGTTGATGGAGAGAATGAAGTAGAAAATAGGTACCGTTTTATTTTGAATAGATTTGTGTATTTCTTGTAGTGTTAATTAAAATTAGTAATATTCTTGAATTCAGCATGAAATCTGGTTGTGCTTTTCTTAGTGTGTAGATCTGGTAAGGGAAAATGTAGAGCAAGTTTTCTACTCTCTGTAGAAAGACATCAGTCGCCAACAGACCAGAGGCAAGAAAGTTCATCGTTAAACTGCAGCTTGTAGGAATTTTGCATTCTGAAAGTCCCAGTGTGACCCAAGGCATAGGCAGTGCCTGCACTCTGCTCCATTTCTGGGTTCTAAGGATATGTACTCCTGCTGCAGTAGCTTGGGAGTGTTTAACAACAGTAGTCCAACAATGACATTTGATCAATCATTTAGTCTGTTTAGAAGAGCAAAAGAGAATTTAAAATGCTAGGTCACACTGAAAAATCATCCCAGGTCTCATGGGAACCCACATAATCGGCCTGTGCCTAGAAGAAAAGATGGTATCCTTCATCCACAGCAACAGCCTACGAACACAGCTGTACTGACCTCCTGGGGAAATGCAGCTAATCTTAGGACAAGATAGTGAGATCTCCAGGTTGTGGTCAAGGGTCTTTTCTCTTGTGAGAGGATAGACTTCCTGAGGAGACTGAGATAATCAAGGGCTGGGCTGCTCTTGGGATTTTCTGCGAGGCCCTGTTCTGTGGCAGAGCACTACTGTCTCATCAGTGTACAACCGAATAGATTCTTTTCTGGACTGAGAAAAATCACTCTTTGTGCAAGGATGAGAGAGGGCTTCTGGGAACTCTCAGTAATTAATCGTAACAGTGTAATTGTATTGTGTAACATAAGTGTACCGAGTGCTGTAGAAATCCACAACATACATGTTGGCATTCACATTATTTCATTTTTTGAAAAAATGTCCAAGGCACACATAGCACCCAATGACTGCATTCTTGAGCTAAAAATGAAAATAAATGCAGACAAAGAAGAACTGCCAAATTTGCTTTAAAATATGGAAGAAGTTAATTTTCATACAAGATTAATATGAACCCAAAGTTACATTACATTTATTAAGATAATGTGATAATATGTTGGGTTGACCTTGGCTAGCCTGCAAGGTGGCCACCAATCCCACTATCACTTCCCTGCCTCAACAGGAGATGTGACAAAAGGCTCATGGTCAAGACAAGGGCAAGGGTACAACTCAGTAATAACCGCCATGGGCAAAACAGACTCAGTGTGAGGAAATCAATTTAATTTATTTCCGACCAAAAGTAGGATAATATGAAACAAAAACAAATCTTAAAACACATTCCTTCCACTGGTCCTTCCTTCTGAGGCTCAACTTCACTCTTGACTTCTTTATCTCCTCCTCCTGAACAGTGCAGGGGGATGGGGAATAGCGGTTCAGTTCAGTTCATAATGTTTGTCTCTGACACTCCCTCCTCATACTCTTCCCCCAGCATGGGGCACCTCCCATGGGAGACAGTCTTTCATAAAATTATAGAACACAGGCCCTTCCCATGGGCTGCAGTTCTTCACTTACTGCTCCAGTGTGGGTCTTTTCCACCGGGTACAGTCCCCTTCAGGAACAGACTGCTCCAGTGTGTGTCCCCAGATGGGGTCACAGGTCCTGCCATAAAACCCGCTTCCTCATGGGCTCCTCTCCTTGGGGTCACAGGTCCTGTCAGAGGCCAGCTCCAGCATGGGCTTTTTCTTCTTCGAAAAGAAGAAGAGGCAGAAGAGGCACTACCCAGGCACTCCCTGGTTCCTTCAGGGAGTATCCACCTGCTTGGACACAGGGTCCTCCACAGACTGCAGAGTGGATATCTCCTCCATGGGCTGCAGGGGCACAGCTGCCTCACCATGGGCTGCACCACAGGCTGCAGGGAAATCTCTCCTCTGGTGCCTGGAGCACCTCCTCCTGCTCCTTCTTCCCCTCCAGACCTTGGGGTCTATACCATTCTCTTGCCCATCTGCTGCTGTTGTGCAGCACTTTTTTCCCCCTTGTTATATACGCTATCACTGTGTGCTGCCACCAGGCTCAGCTTTGGCCAGCAGCGGGTCCATCAGCCAGCTGGAGCTGACTCTTTCTAACACAGGGGTGGCTGCTGGTATCTTCTCACAGAAGCCACCCCTGTAGCCTGCTTGCTACCAAAACCTTGTCATGTAACCCAAATACAGATAATCCCAAAATGGGCTTTTGTGATTTTATACTAGAATTTTCTAAAAATTAGGTTGGGAAGTGTAAAAGACAAGCATCTTGAACAACAAACAACAGTTGAAAGAATAGGAACCTTTATTGAAATAAAGAAACCAACGTTTTATCTCATCCCTATCCTGGCCACTGGAGAGGGAGGTACCTTTAGACTGTGAACTGAAGAGTGGAAATGAGGTTGATGTGGATTAGGCTGGCAGCCCATATGTGCCCTGAGGTATCACTGATTTATTTTTGTGACTCATTTGTCTTTGCCAAAACTTCGTGATGCCACATTTTCATTAGTATGACTTGAGGACTAGGAACTAAATTACTAAATCCAGTTAAATTAAATTGCTAAATTAAACCTCTAAAACCCTCTCCATCTGAAAACATAGGGTCTTCGAAGTGTGACCAGAAATTAGGTGTGGTTAGGTTCTTTGATGAAAAGCTTGTCTCTATGCTCTAAATGTGGCGCAGAACAACAGTATCAAGCAGAGGAACCTTCATCCTTACGGGGAACTCAGAAAAGAAGATTCCCTGCCCCAGTCTCAGGAATGTCACAAAAGAAAACAGATGGTCACCATCCAGGTCTGAAACACACCAGGTGTGTCTGGAAAGGCTCTCCAGACAAACTTAAGGGTTGAAGTCAGGGCTACTGTCTAGAGGGTATAACACACACTATAGGATGCAGAGGAATAGAATAGAATAGAACAGAATAGAATAGAATAGAATAGAATAGAATAGAATAGAATAGAATAGAATAGAATAGAATAGAATAGAATAGAATGTTCATCTGCCTGATCACAGGGTTGATCCAAAGTTAAACCTTGTTTTCAAGGACATTGTCCAAATGCCTCACACACTGACAGGTACAGGGCATGAGCAACCTCTATAGAAGACCTGTTTCAGGGTATGACTATCCTCTTGGCAAAGAAATGTTTCCAGGTATTAAGCCTGAACCTCCCCTGATATTCAGGGAATCTTAGGATTGCACAAAACATCTTTTGGCTGATATAAGGGACAAAACCAAAGGCAGAGGAAGGGAGGGCTCATAATGGCTCGGAGAAAATGGGTCACAGAAGGCTAAAGGGACAAAAGCAGTTGCCCATGTGTAAACAGGTTGCTGGGCAGTATGCTTGTCTGGCCATGACCCACACCCGATCATCCTAAGCTGTCCTGCCTTCTTTCTAAATTACATTTCTAACTATTTCCCTGAAGGAGTGGACTCTGTTCTGTGTGGATGTCATTGTATGGATGTCTAACTGTCAGCAACTGAAATCAGACAAGGGATTATAGGGCTTGCAAATCAGCAGAGTCGTCAACTGAAGAGAGCGGAGTGAGTACCAACAACTGCACTGCAGATCATGGGTTATATGTGTCTGTGGTGTGAGCAACTGGACCAAATGAGAGAGCAAATATCAAGCCAAACTAGGTGGAGAAGAGATTAAGAGGCTTGGGAAAGAAGTATATCTCTGGGAGTAAGGCAATTGGACAAGGCCCAAAGGGACCAAGAAGTCTCTGCCAACTGATGGAGAGGATGTAAAATCTGAAGGTCAGCTGAGAGACTGCATGCGTGTGTGTATCTATGTGGGAGGAAGCTGGAGACAACAGTGATCCAGGCTTCAAGGAGGGCCTGTCTGAGATACTGGGTGGTGTTTGCCCAGGAGAGATCCACACTGTGCATGTTTATGTGCTGCTGTGCACAAGGAAATCGGTACCAGCAGCTGGAGTGGGACTGTGGCATTTGGGGAATAGTGTATCCAGCTGCCAGCAACTGGGGAGACCTGGGGTCCATGGCTAGTTACTGGATGGACTGCATGTCTAAGCCCAACTGCTGAGAGAACTCTGCTGCACATGAGTGAGGAGGTCTGTACCAGCCCTTGGAGACGGGTTCATTTGTGACCGTACAGCAGCTGAGAAGATTGGGGATCCAGGTAACAGCAGATCCATGGTGTGTGTCTGCGAGTGACAAGCTAAAAGCAACTACAGTTAGATTGCAAGTCTTAGGAGCTCATATGTCCAGGGGCACATCGTGGATCCAGGGATAGACTGAGTATCTAAGGTTAGCTACTGGAGGAATCCACATTATACGTATGCATATATTTCCTAATAACGGACTTTCATACTGATTAGCCAAACGGCAACAAGATGAGGCCATTGGTGCTGTTTGTGCTTGTGTGAATGCTGAATGTTTCCAGCTGTATTGATCTCTGTAGCTGCCCATGTATGTATGTGCACGTATGTATTGCAGAAATGAGTTTGTGTGTCTGTGCCTACCAAGAACATATGTTTAGTTTCCCTACTAAGTACCAATACAGGCTGGGGGATGGAGGGATTTGGAGGAGCCCTGCAGAGGACTTGGAGGTGTTTGTGGATGACTTCAATTTCTGCTGTTATGAGAGATCACAACTGCATTTGTCCTACACTACCACAAAACCTTCATTTGTAGTACAGCCAAACTCAACCCTAGCGTGGTCTTTTAAAGCCCCTTTGTGACATTCTGGGTCATGTCAATCATTTCCTTAAGTTACTGAAACCAGAGATTATAAGACAATTGTCTAATAGTTTGTAAACTATTGTGCATTCTGAGACAAATATAGGTATATGACCAATTAAAAAATTAGCCATATATATCTCCTGTATTTGAAAAATTGAGAATCCATTGCACATTAGCATTTTGCTCTCCTCCCTCAAGACTGCAGACAGATCGTTTTAACTTCATTCCACCACAGCCGCAATCAAAGTTAGAGTCCACCAAGCTCTGTAGGGTCATTGGACTCTGGTTGTAAATTCACAAATGAGGGTGCACAACGGCTCACTAGATTCCTGCTGACTCCTGGACTGCGTTTGTGCCCTAGGATTTTGGATGGGATTGCTCTAGACTAGGTTGGTGGCTGCTCCTCTCCGCTGTGCCGGCCTCAGGCTGCTTCCAGGCGAGAGGCAAGCTGAGGCTTTTACGGAATGCTCGCTGCACCACACAGCTCAGTCTTTCACACGGTTTTCATCTACGTCGACAACCCCAGCTTCAAGCACAGCCGAGCGGCCATCCAAACCTGCGAGAGCGCGGCAGGACACAGAGGACATCGGTACCCTTCGGTGTATCGGAAAGGG